>JAPQRP010000006.1:27624592-27637988 GCA_037367295.1 Apogon hyalosoma | reverse complement strand
CAGGAGTTAGTACTTGATTGCATAACTATTGTTTTTGATGACTTTTGATGGTCTAATAATTTTTTTCCACGACTGTACATGGTGTAAAATGTAGTTTGTCTTCTTTTCACGGTCATCAGATATGACCCATTTGGACGTTAAGAGGCTCCGTAGTGAACGTGGAAACACCGTGATCTTCTACAACATTAATTCACCAGTAAAACCCTTGGATAAATGACAGTGAATGGACACACTTGGTTTATGTTCAGTTAATGATAAATTTGCTTCAGTTTACTCTCTTTGTGATATAATAATCCTCAACATTTCTTCGAGCTTTTATGAACATCTTCATGATCAGTAAATTAAATATAGGAAAATATTAGATTTTCACTGAAAAAACACTAAATACAGAAGTTAATATTACAAGAAATGGTGATGAATCACTTATGGAAGGTTAAATATAGAGAAAAAATAATTTGGGAACTGCCATAAAAGTAACACTGGGTCCTCATGGGTTAATTCACTGATCATGTTCATAAAAGCTCAGAGTAAATACAAAAGTTGTTCGAGCAAATTAGAAACAGAATAAAAAAGATGGACTTTTTCAACAAAATATATCATTAACTGAAAATAAAAATGAGTATCTACAACTACTGTCATTAGTCAAACTATATGGATTTTGTTGGTGAATCAATGTTGTAGAAAATGATGGTGTTTCCATGTTCACTACAGAGCCTCTGAACGTCCAAATGGGTCATATCTGATGATGATGAAAAGATGACAAACTGTATTTTACCTGAATTATTTACATGTATTGATACGATTAGTGGATCAACAGTACGCTAACATTTCAGATCAGTAGTCGCTTTTGGTTGACAGTAGATTTTTGGACAGTGGGAGGAAGCCAGAGAGAACCCACGTAGGGAACATACAAAATTTATATGAATACCCCCCCCAAAAAAAAAAAAAAAAAAAAAACATCTCCATAGTACAATCTGAGCACTTTCTTTCCCTTTTCTCATGCTAATCACATAAATGTAACATTCTGGTAATTGTTCCCATTTTTATATGCCATAAAAAGAATAATAAGTGAAACAAGATTGGCTGAACAGTTGCTAAGGGATCTAAACTGCCATTTATTGCAACTCTAAATGACAGGAACATGTGGTAGAGAACTCTTAGTGCATTTTTTTCCCTTTTCATTTAGTTGAGTTGTGGAAAAAACAAAGAGTGCTTCAACTAAGTGTTATAATGGCAGGGGAAACCCTGCTGTGTGTACAGCATGAAATGCTGTTGATGGATGTGTAAAAATAAATTTGAAACATGAGAAAACAGCTGCATATTTTATAATGGAGATTTAAACACAAATGATGGCCACATTCTCCTAAAAAGGGATAAAAGTCAGTCTTACAGAGAACAGTGGAAGTAGTATCTGTAATAAATCGTGGACCACATCTTTGGAATAATCTATGTCCTGAACTTCCATCGGCATCTTCGTTATAATTTTTTAAAAAGCATCTGAAAAAGACTGTAATTTACGAAAAAATGTAAGGAATGTATTTTTATTCTTTATTTCTTTTTTATGTATTGTTTATTTCCGGGGAGGTATTTATATAAGCCTTTTTTGGCTTCTATCCTCTCCTGCACAATGGCGTTACTTGCATGATCTTTTTTTTTTTTTGTTCTTGTTTGTGATGTGCAAATAAATAAATACTAAAAATACTAAATAAATAAAGAATTTAAATGATTCTGGTTCTGGGCAGAAGCTCAGCCCTTCAGGATGAATCATTTTGGATCCTTATACACATAGGTAGGATGATCAGTTAACTGCTTATGAAAACTCTTCTATTGTGTTTTTTTTTTTTTTAGAAAGATTTTTTGGGTTTTTATATTTACTGTCAGCAAAGACCAGATTAACAGTGCTATTAAAAAGCAATATTTACAGAGATCTATGAGCGCATGCTCTGTATCATCTCCTTAGGATGCAATTTCCCTAACAGACAAATGCTGAGTGTTCGTACGTGAGTGTTTGTGTTGAGAGGTGTGGGTGTGGGCATATATGTGCTAATGGGAAGCTAAATCATGGTGGCTTGTCTTTATCTCTGCTTTGTGAATTAACTTGAAGCATTGCAGTTTGGAGCAGCTTTTCAACCGTCCGTTGAGACTCTGCATATTATCTGCTGCGATATTTGTGTTCTGTCAACTCCCCTGTTGAATGTCAGATAAAACATTTGGCTCTTTTTTTTTTTTTTTTATTCTGAGGTGTGTTTGTTGACAAAACTACCAGAGCATCTGTTGTAAAAAGGAACAGAGCCTGATGGTGTAAGACTCACAGATGTTATTAGTGTTTCATCACAAAGGCATTAATGATATTCATTTGCATATTCATTTGCAGTTATTAATACATTTCGTCAGCAGTCGCCATTAGCAGTACTTTCAGTAATTAGGCTTTTGTTGAACATCCTTTTTTCTGTGTGCTTGTCCTTGTTTAGTTAAATGTGAATGGGGCTTAGATTTAGTGATCATTCCTGGTGCATGAATTAAACATATAAGAAATCCAGAATCATTGGAGCTAATCCTTAAATTTCTATTTTGTTCAAACAAAGGCTAAATTATGGCACAACCATTTTTTTCATTTAGTTGCAAGGTCTCATATAAAATCTGGGTGTATAAAAGGGTTAAGAAAACCTATTGCATGCAATTAAACATCGACTGTGGAATGAGGGTTCACTAAAGCATACACACAAAATAAAAAAAACTGAAGGTCTTGTAGAAACAGATTTGGTTTAGCAGTAGATTCTTACTGCAGTTGTGTATTGTCTCTGGCTTTCTGGGAATGCAGTTTGTCATGTCGAAGCGGTAATGAGTTCTTGTTAAATTTGCAGGGTAAGGGTGGCCCTGTAGGTACCACCAGGTAGAGTGGGTTCTCAACATGGGTGAGTTCTGACTGCAGCGGACCGGGTCTGAGGCTGGCCCCGGGGCCCTTTCCAGCATGTCATCCCCTTTTTCTCCCTTACTTTTTCTGTCTCTCTCCTATTTGTTTATTTATTTGGATCCTCATTAGCTTTCACCACAGCGGTTGCTAGTCTTCCTGGGGTCCACTAACAGTACTGCTGCTATCATAATAAAGCAGAAATTCTGTAAGAATATTCTTTGAAAAAAAGAAATCACACAATAGCTTGCTAGTCTGTGTTGGGTTTACAATGTCTGACCATGGCATTATTATCTCTTAAAAAGGAAAATTACAATGCGGTCAAAAATTAAATTATTCTAGAATCGTCTGTATATCAAATCAGTACAATACTGTGTTTTCATAGTGTTCATGATAATGAATAGCTTTACAAAAATAATGACTGACAAATTGCCCAATATGTCAAAATCAAACTGTGTACAATTCCTTCCATAATAATATAATAAAATTATATCCATGCGAACAGATGTGACATTTTATGGTGAATAAAATGCATTTTTATGTCAAAGCAAAGCACAGTGTGAATGGTTTTTCTAGATGAGTACTGCAGGTCAGTCTGTGTAAAATCACCCCAGGTGTCCCGGCTGCCTCCTGATATGCTTTATGTTCTTTGAAAATAATGTTATTGTTATCCTAGTAAATACCTAAAACGTTTCAGCTTTGTGTCTTCATTAATTTTTGAGATACTGATGCTTTGAAAGTGGGGTTTGCACAGAAGAAGATGCTCAGCTCAAGAAGTCATTATTTTTTAAGTACTTATGATAAATGCATGACATTTTCAGTAGAACTTCTGAGGCAAAATATCACTAACTTCTTGATGTACCTTCTTAACTTCTTAAAAAAAATATTTTTTTAAAAAAATTTGTTGATAGTGTGCATAGTACAGCATGCTAGAATGAATATAAGGTTCAAATTTAGAAATAAAATACAAACATTAGTTCTCTGATACAGATTTGTGATGCATCTTCAGGACTGTAGATCTATATTTTTGCATTTGCATCTGTAGTAAACATGTGATGAATCATACACGGATTAACATATTTTGATTATTAAATAAATCAATTTCATATTTTGTGTAAATATTAATTCAGACATGCTCTTTTCAGGGATGTAATTGGTTGTTTGATAGACCTTGTCATACATGAGCAATATGCACTTGGCATATAAACATGATTACTTTTCATTGTTAATGCTTCATAAAACAGAGCATGCTATCTTGTTCATAAAATACTCACAGAAGAAGGAGGAGTAAGTCTTTATTTGTCAGTATATTATAAATGCCAAATGTTTTGGGGTTTTTTTTGGGTTTTTTTTATATAGTTTTCAGTGTGCTGGAATTGGTAAAAATGCAACTGTTAACTTTTTTTTGTTGAATCTAAATACATCTTGTCCCTTGGAAACATTCAAATGTACCTGAAAATTTCACACATCAAGTATGAATAGTACAAAAGTAATGACTTCTTGAACCTGGCATTTTTTTTCTGTTTTCTTTTTTTTTTTTTTTTTTCAAAGCCCCAATAACATCAAAAGCTAACGAAGACACATGCTTGAAATTTTATGTGGTGTTTACTATATAATAAAAGTGGAAATGGAACTTTTCGGAACATTTAGTGAAATCCTGTGATTGATTTGGGATAGAATTACCCATCCTGAAAATCTTTCAGTACCTCTGAGTTTTCTTTTTCATTCTGCAGAACTCAGTTATCTTGAATTTTTTTCCTGATAATTCAAGGAAAAAGGGCTGACCAGTATTAAAAAGACTGCAAGAACTAATTTTTGCTATGCTCAACAAAAATGTAAACACATGCAGCCTTAGACTCAAGCCTTTCAGTGCATGTTCACCCTGCAGGAAAAGACTGTGACCCTGGTGATTCAGTGGGTGAAGCGGGAAGCCTCTGTAAGTGTCCTGTTGCAGATCTGATGAAACCAGAGATGCAAGTGGAGGGAGGGGGAGGATGAGGTTCTTTGATCTCCATCTACTTGAATGAGCACTGGCATAAATTGCCGCATCCACTATCAGCTGTGAAAATCAAATGAGATCTACAAAGCATGGGTCTAGTTCAGCTGATGTGCTCTAAGTATTGGCAGGGTCCAGTGAGATATCATTAACATCGTTGTAGTGGGAACAGACAGATAAGACTGACAGATAGGCTGCAGAAATGAGATAGCTGATTGTTTGTCCTTCTGATTCCTTGTCTTTTTATTTAGTCTTTTCATCTCACACACAGAAAGATAAAAAAAAAAAACAAAAGCTAAAAGTAACTCAAATACTAAGCTGCACTTTTTAGGTCAGCAAGTAAGTTGGCAGTAGGTTTAACTACGTCACTGTCAAACTATCACCATAAATCATCGCCATATTCTTGAAGACTGTTGGCTGACATGCAGTAGCCTGGAGCATATGTACACAGCCACAGATGTATTATTTTCAGAGCAAACAGATTTTTTTATGAGAAATCCAAAAAAGTGGGTTGCCAAGAGAGTGTTTTGTTTTTTTTTTTTGTTTGTTTTTTTTGTTTTTTGGAAAAAGACGTAGCACAAACACTCTCAGCCATCGCGTTTCCCCGATGATGAGATCAGAATCCGTCTCGCTGAAATTTGGTTTGGGATTTTCCGCCTACCCATGTATATTCTTCACATCAATAAAACAATGTCGTAAGCTCAAAGTATTTGCTTGGTGCAAACTTTATGACTATGAGCGAGCGATGCTTGTTTTCACCCCGAAAAAAAATGCCTCCAGATAACTCAAGCATCCAAGAAATCTCCTGAAATTAAAGTAACTGTGTCTTTATTGTTCTGTGAGGTTTTAGGCGACACATGACATGATTTTTATTGTATTTTATTCTAAACATTAACATGATTTAATCACCTGTTCCATGGCATCCTTAATTCCTATTTTGGGTTGTTTTTCTTTTGAGCAAAATGGAAATGAACTTTAAATACTGCTGACTACAATGTTCGCAAACATTTACCATGACTTCGGTCCTTTTACGACAGCAGAGTGAGGATTTATCGATGTGAGCAAGTCCTTGATGCGGCCAAACAACATTTACGTAAGTAACAAATGAATGACGTCTGTGTTCTTCTGCTCGTTGTGGAAACAGTTTCACACTGTCTTGTCCTGCATTGAAATTCCAGTCCTGTAAAAGACCCAAACGTGGAGTGGAAAGATAACAAGCTCACTCCTAATCTCCCTAAATGTGTTTGAGGCAGGTGTTTCCTGTAAAATGAGGACAACACACCAAGATCAAAGCACATTGCTTCATAAATTCTGTCACCTCATTCTGCATTCAGGGACCTAAAAGCTATTTGCTGTTTGGACCCATTAAAAAAATACAAATACTGATGTGTTTGTGTCCCATGGTTTAATATTGGACTCAGTATCTGACACTGACAGGGCCATAGGTTTAATTTTAGTCCTGGATTGGGGGAGACTAGGCATTTATGTGGCCTGTCCACACAACATGGAGGTAATGGATAAAAGAACACAGCAACTGGAGACATTTCGAACTCAAACAACAAAAGTTACTCTCCAGAACTTACCCTTGCCTTAAGAAAGGTCAACGGATAAATAAATGTGATGTTAACAGAAATGGCTCTAAATCGTTTCTATCAGAAGATACAGAGCCACCATGGAAACAAAATTGAGTGCGGTGTTTCCAGTGGGTGACACCTTATCTGCAGCAAACACAAATCTTCCATTTTGGGAGGAATGGAGGGCTCTTTCTACACAGGTTTGCTTGCTCGCTCCTCAGGATGAGACATAAGGCAGTGTCTTTCTTGTCTAGACTGGATATAATGTCGTTGATCAAAAAAGAAATCCACACCCTGATATCGCTTCATTAATATCTGGACATGAATCAGATCTACATCTTTAAAATCATGAAGCTGAGGTTTATTACAGTGGAAAGACTCATTTTGTGTGTTTATTCTGTATTGAAGGACTGCAATGTGCAGTTACACTGTCAAAACAGATGAATCTCACACCTTTAATGAAGCTACATTTGGCTTTTTTGTTTAGCTGAAGAAAAACGGCCTTCTAAAAAATGGCCTCTAAGCCTGTACATCTTGGTATTCAAAACATCTGTCTTTTTTGTCTTGGAGAGCAAATATTGGACAAATTACTTTTTTCAGAACATCGTCCCGTGGATCTGCAATGCTTTGCACTTCAAACACCGTCTTCATAATTAGAAATATATTTGATTTTGCACAGCCTAAATTACTCCGGTGTGGAGCAGAAATACACATGAAATTTACTGCTTTTCCTGACAAAGTTAAATCAGATCCTCGTCTGGCTTTTGTAGACATCTTCTCAACTCTTTTGTTGTTTTGAAGAGGCAAGATGATGATGGAAATAGTTTGAAATGCAACTCGTATCCGAGCGGACACCATATGATACAGCTGACCATACGATCCTGTCTGCACTAATTATGTGCTGCATTGTTAAGTGATTACTTGGCTAATAAGTTGTGTAAAGAGAAGAGTGCCATAGCAGTAGCGCAGTCATCTCTATCCCTGCTGATGGAGATATCAACACAGCTGTCACTTTTACAGCTCTCGTCGCTGATATCAGTGCTTATTTGTGCCTTGTTTATGAAGCTGTTAACCAATTTGACAGCAGGCAAGAGGTGTGTGTCTGCCTCTGCCTTTCTGTTGGGGTGTGTGTGTCTAAGTGTGTGTGACTGCAAGTAGTGTGTGCAAGCAGTGTACAGAATAATGCATGAGCTTACCTACTCATGGGATCACAGGATTAAATACTTATTGTTCATCACAAATTTGACACCGGGTTTTTGTCCAATTAGCTTTCATTTTTGGAATTTCTGCAGAGTCAACTGACTGTTTTATATTAGCATATATGATCTGCTTTAACAACAGCATAAAAGAAAGCACTTGGACTATACAGTACCATATGAGAAAAAGGACTAACATGACACATCTGGAATTGTTTTTCATTAATTGCTAATAAGGCTTTAGCATTCAGATGATATTAAAAAATATTCACATAATTATGGAGAAAAATTGATGGTTGAAGTTGCTTAAATAGACTGATCTCATTTGAGTCCGGGACATATTCACATGCTAAATGACATCAATTTCTGGTCTATTCATCTATTAAGAGGGAACAAAAATAGAGTGTCAAATAGATAATGTGGCCACATAAATTAGTCAAAGTGAACCTTTGACTTGCTTTATTTATCTTATTTGTGTGTGTATGAGTCGGTATGTGTGTGTCCAGGAATTAAAGTGAATAATAACTCGGTGGTTGGTAGTATTTCAACCATTTTTCATTTTTATTTGTTTGAGAGTTTTTGATTCAGAGGGCATTTTAAAAAATGATATAATAATGATAGTCTGGAGCTGGAAAAAGCCAATTAATCTTCCTTCCTCCCTGGAAAAAAAAAATCAAAGTTGTGGGAAATCATCTTTGACTCGTTAGAAACTGGATAGCTGTTGAACTTAAGATCAAGCTCAAAGCAATTAATCAATAAAACTGGAACTGAACATGTAACTAGCTATGAAAAATTAATTTAGGGCTGAGATTTGTTTTTTTGGGTCATTTTCCTTCAAAGTCAGTATTTTCAGTGATGCCTAGCATTAGCCATTATTGGAGTAAAGCTTTATCAATAGATTGTAAAACGTCCTATGAGCACAGATTAATTGGCCAAATAGTTTAAAGCTACAGGGGTTGAATTACATGGGGGAAAAAAACAACATACACAGCTTCCATTTGCAGCTCTCTCCTCTGTGTCCAAATTAGATCACTCATACTAATATAGATAAAGCTGACATGAAATAGAGCAGTAGAATCCCACCAAAGTCTTTTCTAAAAGAATGTGATCAGAGGTTGGTAATAACAGCTATCAATCACATATTCAACCTGAAATAAGCAGCAACCACTGAGACTGAAAAGTGAAGCGACTGCAGAAATGTCAGAATCTGCAGTAAACTGAAGGTCCTTGGGGTTGTCTCCAAAAGGGAATCAGTCCCATCCCCACAGACCCCTATGGTAAAATGTCCATATTTATACCTGAGATAAATATGTTTACAGCCTGGAACAAAACATAGTTTTACTTTCTATGATTCATTTCTCCCTCTGTGACAAATGAACATGGGGTAAATTTGTTTTTTGATGATCCAAATCAGTGGCTTTCTAGGCTTTCACGTTGGCTCAGCTGCTGAGTCGAACATTTAGAGCTCTTGTTTATTGAATAAAACTCATTTTTGTCCCAGGCAGCTCTGCTATAGTTGTGTGAAGACAGTCTGAGGCTCCTGTCATGAAGTGTACTGGTACTTAATTACAATAACTGTCATAAGTTAGAAGCATTAGTTAATGTTTTAGTTAAATAACATTGAAATGTATGATCTTTCAGCTAGCCTGCTAATTGTGTACATTTCACATAATTTCACTGCTAATTGTGTACATTTCACACCTTTGACAGTTGCATGTGTTTACATATATCATGTCGCTGAAATGACTTGATGGCATTCATTAGGCTATTTCCCTGTTCATCGATGTGGTCTCTGTTTATTTCCCAAAACTAACATGGCATGTCATGCATCTTGAGGCTTAAAAACTGTAGTTCATAAATCGAACGGGTGACACCATGGACTGTTCATCCACTATTTATGTACAGTCTATGCTCTGAAAACACCCATGATTAACCAAAAACATGCATCACGGGTAGATTTTCCACAGCCTGGAAAATGCTAAGAAAGACACTCGAATTACAATACAAAGCATTCAACAAACACATGACTTATTATTGTACTTTTGAAAGGAAAATCTAAAATATACCTTGTACAGTCTGCAGGGGAGTAACTAGATATATGTTGTTAAAATCTGTAATGAAATTACAAAATGAATGTAGCCTAACCGTAATCAGAACTGCTAAGAATAATATTCAATTAAATTGTAAAATCGAAATACTAGGGATTAGAGTAGTCTGACCACAACAAGGCAGATGAAGCCAGACAACTCAGTATTCTATCCATTTTCTGAACCACTTAGTCCTAATGAAGGTCCTGGGGGAAGCCTATCTCAGTTACCATCGGGCGAAGACAGGGTACATAGTGGACGTGTCAACCAGTTCATCTAAGGGCTGCAAAACAGTATTTTTATTCTGAAATAGAAAAAAAAAAGCCTATTGATGTTATACAGGGCTGGAGTAAATGTATGTATCTAGGCCTTAGCTTTGCTGCAACATTTGTTAGAAAAGTAATCAAAAAAGAAATGAAATGTAACAGGGTAAACTGAGAGGAACCTTCCCACTGCCATGTACATTTAGAAGTTTTACTTATTCTTTTAGAGAACATTGCAGCGCACTTCTCAGTTTGCAGTAGGTTAATGAATAAAAATAACCCATTATGCTGAGAAAGGATGCATAGTCTGTGTCCTAGGACTGTCAGAGAAATGTTGTGAGTAGTTGTCAGAATAATGCCTCCAGTCTATTTTATTTTGATATTCCTTGTGGAGCTGCACTAATTCTGATTGTAGTGGACGATTCCGATTTCTATTCGAAGACCAGCCCTTCATGCATCAAAACAAAACCATTCAAAGACCCTCAAGATTCAGTAAACAAGTAGCACAATAAAGTGAGTTCTGAGATGGTTTTGAATGTTAGCATTGTGTTTTCCCAAACATGAAGGACTTTTCAGTTAATGTTAAATTCATAGATTCTTCTCTTTTGCCTACATTGGTCCTTAAGGTCCAGTGAATTAGGTTTAGTGAGCTGTATGAGGATGTAACTGCAGAAAGAGAATATAATGTTAATATGATATCTTCATTTGTGTATAATCACAAGAGTCATTGTGTTTTTTGTTTTTTTGTTTGTTTGTTTTGGCGTTTATATCAGCAGCTCAGAGCGGACAAAACAAAGCGACTGTAGTGAGGGACGTTCACGTTCCTTGATTGATAAATGAAGTGTATAGCAACTGAATCTCATAATTTATGTAAAACTTGAAAAAGGGTGAGTTGAGGTGACACTGCAGCAGTCTGTTTACCAGACAGATGGAAATGCTGTTCTCTATTTATGCTGGGCATGACACACTAACACCCTGAAGCAACGTAAAGGGTGGGAGAAGGAGGGGGCAGAGAGAAAAAACAGTTGTTTGACAGTGATTATTCTGTTTTAAGTTGTGGGTGCTAGCATTAGAGGAGTTTCACCGCTGCTGTTTAGGTCTCTCTCGCACTAACAAACTGTCCTTAGTTATGAGGGGAAGTCCTGACACGCGCAGAATCCCTTCTGACAAATTGAGGCCACTGGGAAATAAAATTGCAGTGGTGGATACAGAGCTATGACATACTGCAACGAACCAAGTGTCTGGACCGTTAACAGTTTTTGTGACCTCGCACTCAAGTCCACTCTAGCGTCCATTCAGCGTGTCCCTTGTCCCCACTTTATTCGTGCCCCTGCGTCCCTTTAGGCCCAGAATTAGGATCGTTTGTGAGTCAAGGAGCTTCTCAGGACCTGCCAGAGTTTTCTTTTTTTCTTTGTTCCACAAACTGACATCAGGACCCTGCCAGGGAATGAGAGGTCTGGGCATCAAACAGCTAACTGATACGCAACACCACCGTAGCTGCGCGTGACAGTTCATTGTGATTCATGGAAAACGTGCATTTGAAAGCATGTGCTTACAGTAATTACAGGCGATACAGCTTTATGTGTGACACATGTGCCTCATGGGCAGTGGTATAATACTGTGATGAAACTGTCCTTCAGTTTTAGACAGTGGTGTCAGGCCCTGGTGGTACTAGTTAGCATCTGCCTTGCTTAAGTGTCCTTGAGCAAGAAAATAAAACCTTCCCCAAGAGTCGAAGCTTGATAAGCAAGGGCATGAGCCAAACTAAAACTTAAACTAATGTATTCATGAATAAAATATTGCAATCCTACTGTGTTTTCATTTGAGACATTATGATTTGCCCTCTTAGCCTAAATGAAATCCTTGTGTCTAGTACAGCTGTGACAGTCAATTAAAAACAGGTGGAGCGACCCTGGGTGGTACAGCTGAAAAATCTACAGGCTTACCAGGGTTCAACATAATAGCGGAATAAAAATGTGCATTAGGAAGCTCAGCTTGATTTAATATTCAAATTGGTCTCTTCTGTCAACACAATTAGAGAGTATTACTATTTCAAGGGAGAAATTTCACAAGCATGTACTTTGGGATTAGAGCAGGCAGAACATGTTGTTGATCTTGTCAGTTGTTCAATGTCTGGCTTAGAGGTTTGGTAGAACACAGTTTGAGTCATTATATCCAACTGAAAAATGTATGTACGTCATGCTAAAAAAAAAAAAAAAAAAAAAAAGTTTCTTTGTGTTTGAATTGTTTGCCTTTTCAGTTCACCTCAAGTGAAGGATGTGCGGGATTTTGTCATCAACATGTGGGATTTGGGAGGTTGTCTTTATCTCTATAGAGTTGCTCTTACTTACACTGTAAAAAGTTATCTTTGTGCTGTTTAAGTAAAGTCATATTTTGAATAAAAGTCCTGTATCTGGTTTAGTAAATATACATTTGTAGATTCTATCAGCGGGAAGTCACACTCTAAGTTTTTGCTGTAAATATGAAAACCTTAATATTTCTTTTCAGCCATCCCTAAACTAAAAATGCACAGTGAAAGTAAAACATTATCATTTCTGAGGCTTTATTGTATTGTTTTAAGTGATGTTACAAATACTGAGTTTGGAAAAAAGACAATATTTAAGAAGCAATTTACATAGATGTTCCAATGCAAATTCTCAATCTGAACACAATCAGATTATTTAAGCACATCTGACTAAAAGCACTTATGTTAATGTAACTTAATCGAGATAAATGTCATTCAATTTATTACTACTTAAAATAATGTATTTAGGTTGTTTCCACTCTTTTCATAGGTAATTTCCTTTGTTTAATTTAGTGTAGTTTAGTTGCACATTACATACAATAAAATGGTAAAATGTCTTTTAAAAAAGGGTGCTTCTATGAAACACACACACACACACACATACACCAGAAGTCGGTCGCTGCCATGCAAGGCAGCTGCCAGACCCTACTCAAACCAACAACCCTTTGGTCATTGGACAACCCGCTCTTCCAACTGAGCCACAGCCGCCCATTCTACCTTTGGGTTACACGTGAAACCTGGAATGAGACTGTGGATTCATGAAAAACCCACAAGTCTGGATTAGAAAAACCACTAGGATCATCAAATTTAATACTGTGTCTTTATTTATAGCAGTATATAAGACCATTTACAGCCATGTTTCAAGATAAAATGCACTAACACCTAGGTAGCTTTTCATGTCCCAATTTTGATCCTATTTTTGGACCCAATATTTTATTAAAAATTCATTAATTTTGGGATGGCTCAGAGCAAGAGTTTTTTTTTTTTTTTTTTTTTTTTTGCATTTATCTGAGGTCACCATTGGGTACATACTGGGGGGAAATATGTCTACATTTACCTTTTAT
>JAPQRP010000006.1:27602682-27614934 GCA_037367295.1 Apogon hyalosoma | reverse complement strand
GCCTTCGCCCTTAAGTGGCTGGGATAGGCTCCAGCGACCCTAGTGAGGATAAAGCGGGTTCAGAAAATGGATGGATGGATAGTGCTTTTCAAGGCACCCGAAACGCTTTACATTATTGATCCATTATTCATTCACTCTTACATACACACTCTGGTGGTGAACTACATTTGTAGTTAGAGCTGCCCTAGGGCAGGCTGACAGAGGCATGGCTGCCAATTTACACCAAACAGCCCCTCCGACCACCACCGAACATTCATACGCATTCATACACCAGTGTGAGTGACAAGGCTAGTAGTAGTAATAGCAGTAGTAGTATAAACTGACCAAGCATAAGTATATGATTTACTATTTAAAAATACTTTTTCAGACAAGTAAAAATCACTCAAAAAATATGTTTTGTGTTTTAACTAAGTGAGCAATTATTCATGATCATCCCAAGAAGAAAACAAAATATGGCGACAAAAACTCAGCAGCTTTGATTTTTTTATAGTTATTACTAAGTTATTATTTTCTTCTTCTGGGCCAGTGAGAATGAGAATGCAGAGACTAAACAGGAGAAAACCACAAAGACAATAACAAACGTCTTGGTTCTAATTAGTTTGAGCAACTTGGTGGTTAGCCGATTATTCCTTTTTCCATTTTCATTGTCATCTTTCTAAGACAATTCTAATCTCTTCCATTCTTTAATGGATCAGTCTTAAAATGTCAAAGATCAGTGTGAATTTCCCTCACCTTGCCCTCGCCTTCAGGGTCAATAAAACAGAAAAGGCTCTCATTACCACCAGTGTTTGTTTTGTCTGTTCTGGGCTTCTTAGTTAAGGCTTTAATAACCGTGGTCCACACTCAGACACAGTAGGTGACATTAGTGCGGTTTAATACTGGATGTTACCTGCTGTAGAACAAAAAAGGAGTAGAAGTCTGTTCTGAACCACTGTAGGAACATTGCAATGACAGAAACTTGCTAACATTGTAGATTAAAAAAAAAAAAAAAAAAAAAGGCTAATACTAATATAACAAAAACACAATTGTTATTTTCAGGTGATTATATACTGATAAAACTGTAATTATGTATATTGTAGCAAAGCTCTGTAATCCGGTTGTTAAGTCTGACGGTGCCATAAAATTCATTTCCAGGTCCAAACAGTCTATGACTTTGGAGCTTGTAAGTGTATTTATGGTAAGTTCTCTCTCTAATGAGGCATCAGTAGGGTTGGGAAAGGCCTAAATTCATTTATTTAACCCAAATACAGTTATTAGTGCAGTTTCCCATTGTCGGACTTTACCTGCAGTAGTGTCTTTAGTACTTCAGTTTCAGTTCCTGGTCTGTCTAGTACGGTGCATCGCTTCACTTTGTGCTCAGAGGTATATTGACATAAATTGATATTTCATTTATTGCCTCCTGAACTGGACTGCACAGATGAAGGGCTGGCAAACCAAACATGAAATGTAAAGAAGTGAAACTCGCCATAAAAGCTTTATTCTATATCAGGGGCATCCATAAAGATCCACTTGGAAAGATGCAGTGGGAAGTAATGTTCGTTAGCTAACACACTAATGTTAGCTAGTGCCAAACATAATTTTTTTTCTCCTTCAATAAAGTCTTGAAAAAGAGATGCAAAGAAGTTTAATGACACCTGGGTGTGCTTTATGGACTCAGGGACACCATAGTAGAAGGAACAATGAACAAATTTGGACCCGGAAGTAGAAAATATCGTCATGCTAAACAACTGGATTACATCCTTCTAAATTTTACATGCTGAACCTTAAAGAGGTTTGTAATACTGTTTTCATAATCCCCTTGATGCACGGATGAACCAGAGCCATCCTATAACCCCTTTGTTGTATGTAAATGTAATTACCTTTTATGTTCATTGGATCATTGGAAAGAGTGGCATAATGAACTTTTAGAATTAGTTTATCCTGCAACCTGAGGTCATAGTTTTCACATTTCAATTAAAGATCATCACTGCTCAGATAATGAAACCGTATATATGAAACTAAAGGTATGCTGATTCTATGTAAATGTCCCTCTGACATATATGTGTAACTCACAGTGGTTAGTATGATTGATGTTCTGAGTGATGAGCTGAGTGGTGCTGTGGTATATGATGTCCAGAGGTTTAAAGGGGCTGCAGAAGCAGCTGCATCAGCAGGAGCATGAGAATATGTGCATAATGCTCTGTGGGTAACAGGGCTTCCATTGTGTAATAGAGGCAGATGCTCTACTTAAATGTGACTGTTGTGTAGGCTATTATAACCAAAATAACCACCTTGTCAAGCAATTATTGAGGAAAAATAAAGTGAAGCAGGACCACTGCTCAAACTAAAAAGATAGAGAGGGATTGTGTGGGCATCATTACAAACAATATCTTCTTTAAATGTCAAAATCTAAAAATCCATCCTTCTGAATGCAAAGATTTTGGTGCATTTGTATTTCAAGTGGCAGTCTGTGTTTGTGGGACCTCAGATAAGCATTTACTTAATATTTGTCAGATTTAGGAAAAAGCCCTGAAGACTGCACAGAAGAGGAAAAGCAAACCGTCAGCATTGAAAAGACAGATTTTGTGGCTCACACACACTGCTAATGGAAATTTTATGCTGCCATTGGACCCTTTACAGAAGAGGAATAAATTCACAGCTACAGCACTGTGTAAAACAAGAATGGTGAACTGACGATTGAGGCAATTAGTGCCATTTAATTTAATTGTCCATATATTCCTGTTTAATTGCTCTGCTTATCCATGTCAATCCACTGGGTCTAAGAAAAGTAAGATGTTTACAAACTGTGAATGTCACTTGAGCCTCATAGAAATTTATGGTACTGACACTGCAATGCATTTTCCATAAACTCTCCGACAGGAAAAAAGAAATAATTGAAGCTAAACTGTTTATTAGCTACGTGACTTTGAGTTTAGGGCCAACCAAGCCCATATAGAAAAGTAGGGTTTGGCCGTGAAATATTGGTCTGCTACAAACTACCAAGGCAGTTTATATCAGGTCACCGTCACATACAGTATATTTTACACATTTTCTCTCCTTATGGAGAAATTATTTACTTTCTGCAGCCACTGCTGACAGAATACAGTGTTCCTGTGTTAAGCAGGCTCTTCAATTTACTTTCGCCATGCCAGGACGTACATCACCTACTTTATTTTATTTTGTTTGGATGGTGCAAAGTGCAGTCATTAAAAAATGAACCTGTCATATGTACTATTTTCATACCCAAGTCTGCGTATGGCTTATTGAGCTCTTGGAAATAAAGTAATGGTTCATTAGCAACACTGGTTTATTTCTAGGATCCATCGGGGCTTTAACTGTGATAATACCGCAGTGACATCATTTGATAAACTAAACTGCATCATTATAACAACTCTGTGCTGTGTATTGTTTATGGGATCCCCTCTGTGGTGCACAGAAACAATGAAGACCGCCTCACAGCAAAGCATTGAGGTTTGTCTTTACTAATCACACTGCCAAGACTGCTGATTACAGCCACAATAATCAATGTGACATCCTAAATTGAAAAAGGAGAGAAGCTGAAAAATGAAAATTCACACCACCAATGAAGGATTCTTACCCATAACACACTCCAATACCAGATGATCAGATGAGAGATTTTATTTGTCAAGACTTATAATTACATTTTTAAGCAGCAGTAAATCAGGTATGTCCTCGTTTGTGGTTGCGGCTACCTATTGGAAAGAGATCAGGATGAAATATTGGTATTGCTGCTCTGGGCTGAGAAGATGCTTGTTTCAGCATGTTGTGCATGTCACCCTTCTCACCACAGACCCAATCAATGCAAGCTTGACAAATCTCCCATGGACTGGGAATCATATTTTCAAGTGGTTGAAGGGCATTTGCTCACCCTGACTCTCACAGTGACCCAGCGCCAGCTTGCATTTACAACCTTTCACATCGTTTGAAACATATAATCCACTCTGTATTCACACACTGACTCGAGGATGTCATAAATCTCCACATGAACTCCATCTGCCATGAGAAAAAAAATGGTATAATATCGGATTAGGCTTGATTGTAACGTCATATGTGTATAGAATAAGGATGTACAAACACTGAAATGTTCTAGTGTTGTACACCCACATAACATGACTATTTTCTACATGCATTTATTTTTATTTTTTGGGTTTCTGTTGCCAAGACAGAATCGGTTATGTCATATTTATTTATGCAGCTCATTTAAAAGCACAACACATTGTTGCTTAAAGTGCTGCATAAACATCAGATAGATAAGCCTGTTTGGATCAATTAAATAACAAATACAACAACAAACGAACCAATAACTAATACAATTCTTCAACTAAAAATTATTAGCGCTCTGAAAACATGGAAGAAAAGAGTAATTAATTCCAAGTAGTTGTCCTCATATGTGACCTTTTTACTATTCATATTTAAATATGTAATTATCTACAGCTCCAACTTACAAGGAAATGGCTCTAAAATATAAGTTTTGCTCACATGAGATGCATACATTGCATGTTTGGCCATAACTGCAAACTCCCTTTATACGGTGTTATTGTATTCTCATTGCAGGAATAGTCTAAAAGATAATTGTGTGGTTTGCAGACAGACTTTCCTTATTAGACAGTTCATTTAGCAATAATCCATCCAAGTATAAATGTGAATGATGGCGTGTTTAATCAATTTTCCCCTATAAAGCATGGCAAACGTATATTGTAACAACATTTTTCTCGCGTGCAAAAGATTAACACTGGTCAGAAAACCACTATTGGAGAAACAGCAGTCCAGATTTGCGGTGTTGTTGCTGCTGCTGAGGGAAGTACAGTCACTCAGTAATGTTTCTTATTTTGATGCAATTGCATTTGGGGAAGATTTATTTACAAATCAGTGGACATTTCGTGAGTACTTTTTTTTTTTTCTTCTACAAAACATAACTATTCGTGTTTTGCCCGAGCAATTCTCAAATTCAGGCAGGCTTAAAAATATGGCTGAACAAACATCCTACATTTCCTATATTTTGACAGTTTCTTCAGACGTTTCACTGCTCACCCAGTGCACATGAGTGCACCTGACGTGTAGGCGTATAAGTGAATGTTATAAATCCTTTGACCCATGATGATCAGCCATACGAGCCAACTGTGATGTTCAAATCATTCCTCTCTCTTGCTGTTATTGCCTTTGGGTGTTGTATCTGACACATGCTGGACTTTGACATGAGAGTCACTCAGACCCTATAGATGGAAGTTCACAAAGGGACATTGGAGTAACAGAGTAAAAACGATCTTTAATCGAACTTCATTGTTTTTGAAGCACTGCTCCAGTTTTCAATAAGCCAAACATTCACTTTTTCATGCCATTTAACCTTGATGTTATACATTTGCATATAATCCATTTCATAAGTGACTATATTTCACATCGATCTGCCAGAATAATTAAATAATTAACAATTTTTCCATAAATTAAAATAGAAATTCTACAAGCAACCGGTAATTTATGTAAAAAAAACCCAAAAAAGTCGCAGGAATGTCTCTGAATAAAACCTGCACCAAAAAAAACAAACAAACCAAAAAAAAAAAACAAAAACAAAACAAAACTAGGGTTTTGCTCTGGTGCAGTTGTTGTACCAGGTGTGTTATTTTTTCTCTGAAATTCATGTATTTTCACATAATGTTTCTGAAACAAAACATGCAGGTTATATTTTTTGACATTATTAACAGGAGAACAAAACAAATGCGCTCATTGGTGGGGTGAGCGCGTGTCGTTCACATTCACATGTGCCACAACAACGAATAATTACAGAATGCAGTGGTAATATAAATGTGAAGGATTTGACCTGCAATTTAGCATGACCATGAATAACAACAAAATGTGGTCAATAAAGATGACTCTGTTTGGCTTCATAGCTGTGAAAAAAACATTTAGGTGTTGAGACTAAGCATAATAGGAAGATATTTTTATTTGAAAATTCTGCCTTGCCAGAAGGTCTTTATTCTCCTGAATATGGAAGATTGATTGAATTCTTTTCTTTCCAGACAGTAACTTATAAATGGCTCAGAAGACACAGAGTCATGCAGCTGACTTTGTGCTGAAACTGTTGATGATATGGAGTCCAGGTAGAAATAACATCGTTCCATTATATTCATGCGATTCGTTCACTGGGGAGTTAATGGTATAATTTGAGTGAAATGCGTGACCCCAAAATGTCAAAGAGGGAAGACATGTCACCGTGGTTTTCAGATTAGGAGTCTAATCTCAAAGTGGCCAGAGCTGTATCTGAAATGTAATATTAAAGCCAAATTATTGGAGACACTCTGCAGGAATATTTAAGATTTGACACGTTAGCAGGGACTTTTATCTGATAAGGAAAAACAGATTTACCTCAGTAATGTAAGTCTGTGTGGAAACGGTGGGGTTGCAACGACCGATCAAAGGTGGTTAAGAAAGATAAATAGGGGAATGTCATGACCTAAATGTGGGGCAGCGCAGGAAGGGGACGAAAATAAAAGCTCGAATGTGACAACAAAACCAGTTTCCTTCAGAAAATGATGGTGCAGCTGCACGCAAATGAAAACACTGAGGCTGCCAACCACACTCTTAAACTTTCAAGGTGATACCTGATTCTTTGTATCAGCAGGAAACTGTTGCCAAGGGAACAGAATTACTTGACTGTTGATAAAGAATGTCAGGCAATCAAGAGGGAGCTGGAGGCGCTGAAGCACACTCTGATAGGGCGGCACCTACACCTCTTCTCTGAACAGGCATGTGGGAAACCTGACAATCCATCAGCTGCTCCATGGATACTGGTCAGATTCACTCAGCTCAGCGCTGTTGTCCCACCGCTACTGCGGCAGGAGGAGCAATGTAAAGCAAAGGCATTCATAATGACAGTCATTACCTGACAAAAATAAACCTTGGAAGGTCACTGGTAGAGCAGAGCCAGTTTTACAAGGAGAGGCAGCTAAGAAATGTCAGTGCACCATTCTCTGAAGACTTCAACTGGGTAGTCAGTTAAACCAAAGATCTATAGCTTGACATTTTGTTTCTCTTTCTACAGCCTGTCTGCAGCACAGTTCCAGGGGAGAGCTGTCAAATCTGTGCACACAACCCTCTTGTCTTTATGTAACATACCTAATTTAATGCTACTTGTTTCAAGTGGGAACTCTCATATCCACCCAGTGGTTAAGTGAATATTCTTGTTCAGAAATATTTTGTGTTACAAGACCAGCATGATCATAACAGCTTTTTTTTTTTTTTTTTTTAGCTTGTCTTGTGTTCTGCAAACCTTCTGTCTACCATTGTAAGAATGAATTTTATACAAAAGTTGAAACCTGTAAATATCATCTTAGTTTTTAATAATAAACATTTATGAAATACAATGTAATATTATCATTCTAAAGCCTCCTTTTTTTTTACTGTGATGGGTGCCTGATCTCACAAATTAAGCAGTTTATACAAACAATACCCACTCTAGTGCTTCAGTTGTTCTGTAAAGGTTTAATCCAAATTAGATGTTTTGCTTGTTTTTTTTTTTCCTGTATGCACATAATGAGCTAATGAAAGACTTTGACTGCAGAACTATTTATTAAATAATCCTGACTTGCAGACTAGCCTTCAAAGAGGGCAAATACATGAACTAATATGCTTTGCGGGACATCATAACATTTTTTCAAGTTAAAACTAATGATGTATTATTTCTTTTTTGGAAAGAGATACTATTAAATTAACTAAAAAAACTGTTAAAATCATCTGCTAATTCCTCTCTTTAGAGCATTTTATTCTGAAGTTTGAGAAGTGGTTGGAAACAAAATGTGTGCGACAGAGAGCTCACTTCATACTCAACTGAATCATACTCAGTTCATAAAACTGAAAGCTGCAAATTGGAAGTAATTATGCTCCACTTAGTGCAGAATCACCTCTCTGAAGACTCTTACAAGCGAAAATGTTTGAATAACATCTTATGGCAGAACATTTTCTTTCCATATTTGTTTATATAATTAAAATAAGCAACTAAAATGAAAATGTTATATCCAGTGAACACATTCATCTTTCTTTTTGCAGTGCTTTAATGACATGAAAGCCAGAGCTAAAGTAATTTTGAAGACTGAGAATAGCAGCACTTAAGGATTTTTTTTAATTTTTTTTTTTACATTTGTTGCTGCATGAAATTCATTGACAGTGTGGTGAGCCACATTTGAAAGATTCCTGGCAGGACTCATGCAGAAATATCTGTGTGTAACAAAAGATACTGCCAATTTACCACCAAATCAAAATCCAAAATGAATAACCTTGATTAAATTACAGTGGCTCAGATTTGGAGCCTGGTTAAAATCACCCACATGAACCTTTCTAAGGCATTAAATATCTGGAACTGACAGATTCTCTTGTGCATAAGGGAGCAGTTCTTCATTTATTTCTTCATTTGTTGATGTATTATTACAAGGTAATTTTAGCAACTAATTAAAATGAGTTCCTGTGGCATGTTTTGAACTTTTACTGACTTCAGGGACAGTGTTACTTTTTTTTTTTTGTATGATCTTCCATCTACTTATTCTTTCAGACTTAATAACTCAACAAAACATATAATTTCGAAACAGACAGCTCTGACAGCCCGCACACATTTCTTTCTTTTCTTTTTTTTTTTTATGCCAACCCCATATTAGATAATAAGCTCTAACACAGCTGATTCATCCCAAGGCCAATATTTCTACAACAAACTGAGGAAACCTTTTCTTTATGCACCTGGCTTTGTCCACAGGGATGTTGTCACGTTGCAGCATGAAAAAGCCTTTCTCAAATTGCTGCTGCAGAGCAATAGACACACCAAAATATCACTGATGGAAGAAGAAATTTCACTGAGGTAAAAGATCAAATATCTATATGTATTCCTAGGTGTCTGTAATGGCAGTTTTGGGTAAATTATTCTGCCGAAAGATAATGTTTTATATTTCGTCACTTCAGTTATACAGTTATATTTTAGATAATGTCTCACAATTTCCACTTTCCAAGCATTTGGATGGGCATATTTTTTAAAAAAAAAATATTTTTCCACCCGTGTTTGGCATTTCTTTCTGTTCTATTGGCTGTCATTTCATCCTCCTCATTGTTTTTATTTGGCCACAATCACTTCCAACTGTCAAGACTTGTATCACATCCTAGTTTAATTAAATATAGCTAACAAATGTCAGCACAGGCTTTCATTTGACAGAATAGCTCTATTTTAACTGTAAATAATAACAGTGAATAATCTTTAAAAAAAGATACACATTCCCTTAGGGTCCAAACTCCTCAGGAATAAATATTTTATTCTACTTTTAACATCACGAAGTGCTATTCATTTTTCGTACTTAATCTCTTATTTTTATTTTCTGAACTTTGAAGTGTCTCTCTGGTGGCTTCACATAAAATTTCTATCTTTCCGTTTCCTATCAATTTAAAAGCAGTCAGAGCACCTGTTTTGAGATCTGAGGTAAAACAGGCTCAGCTGCTCAGCATCCTCTGTCTGATTTATCTGCAGTAACCTCAAATTCATTTCAACTGAGAATATAACCCGTAAACATAAGGCATCTGTTCTCGAGATAAAGTCTTTTCAGAGAAGGTTATGAATTTGAGTGTTTTGTTGGGGAAAGCGTTCAAGTGCTTAACAACCTCGATTACAACTTATTTCCTGTTTGCATTGTTGGGCTCTCTGCTCAAAACTTCAACACCCACTGAAGCATTAAGTTTCAAAACATGTACTGCATCAAGTTTCTCACCATGATTCATAGTTTTCAAGATCAGTGAAATTGTGCTGAATAGTAGTATCGCTGGAACTTTGACTGGATGTGTTTACGTAACCTGTATTCATACAGGTCGTCCCATGCTGTTTCATTAAAAAAAGAGACTTGTTACATGGTCTTAAAGGTGGAGTTAGCATCTCTGCAAAAAGGCTGTTGTTGAGAAAAAAAACACTTTCCCATCCATCTTTTTTTGGATTGGTGGGTTGAAGGAAGGCACAAACATTCTCACAAAGATAAGCTGAAAAGGTTTTGATGGTCAAAGCTCACAGGCGAAAGCTGCCCTAACCATATGTCTTTCCATTCTAATTAGTGCAATTTCTTAGAACCATGTTCAGGTAGTTTCTTCAAATTTAATGTGTGTGTTCACTAAGACTCAAGACTTAACTGATTATATTTTGGTGGTCAGAGGTCATAGGTCAAGGTCACTAAAAAAGTAAACTAAGGGTTGCTAAAGTAAAAGTCTCTCACTAACTATAGTTTACTACAAATGGAGAGAGCTGCCCAAACCACTTTTGGATGATAAGGATATATTTGATTAATTTGAGATGTTTTTCCTGGATTAGAACTGCATACATACCTTTAAAGCACCAGATGTGAAGATCTCTGTGTTATTCTCAGTGGTGGTTTTTAATTACAGGTCTCTGAATAACAGTTCGCAGAGTTTTGATGATGAT
Source organism: Apogon hyalosoma (assembly GCA_037367295.1). Classification (NCBI taxonomy): domain Eukaryota; kingdom Metazoa; phylum Chordata; class Actinopteri; order Kurtiformes; family Apogonidae; genus Apogon; species Apogon hyalosoma. Next base: position 27,604,502 of record JAPQRP010000006.1, on the reverse strand, counting down.
GATGATGATGATGATGCCATCAGTCATCTGACAACTGATACATGCAGGCCATGACCCCAGAGAAATCACATTTTTTACTTGCAGAGTTTCCCCACAGAGTTAGATTTTTATCTGTGGTAGTGTATACAGTCTGTCAGCACTAAAAGTGTTGAAGTCCACTTCAAGTGGAACATCATTATTTTTTTTTTTCGTGCGTGAAGGCATACCAATGCCTTACAAGGAGCCCCTGAAGGCAGCACTCCACAATAAATGCTGTGCTCCAAGTCTGCAATAGTTAACAAGCAGGGGTTTTTCTGCTATTAAGATGGTGTAAAGTTGTTGAGAGACACTTATGGACTGTCTATAACCCTCCAATACCTGTGTGAAACACATATATGTAAGTTATGAGCCTGAATAAACTTTCACACCCAGGAAATTTCCTTATGCATATTTCAGACCAAACAGGAGCTCTCATATATCGGGAATCATAAATAGATCATAAAAAATGTTCGAAGCTGAACTCTGAATGAATTACTTTTTTCACCTGGTGATGTGAGGAGACGAGCCCTATGTGGACTCTCTTCTGTTGTCAGCGCCTGGCTCTGCTGGAGCTACACCTGTCAAAACACTGGTGTCCTAAGGCGAGTGAACTCTCCGTGATCTGAACTCTAAGTCAGTCTCCCTCCTAGATGTAGCGATGCTGGAGCGCCATGGATCTTAATTACCTTAATTGTCTCTTAATTGGCTAGGGATCGCCATCTTCAATCAGACAGGGCAATGCACTGTTGTTTTGCTCCTGAGCTAAAAACTTGGTGTAAAGAGATACAAATTGCACTGCTATTTCTGTTAATAGTAAGTCACTGCCTGCCACAGTAGCTATTTTAGGTATAAAATGAGTCTAAGGCGGGTCAAATTAGACTATTGCAGGCTGCACTGCATAACCTCACTGGTGGAGGTTATTCACTATAAACTAAATATACTTTGGCGGTCATTAATATCATCTCATACAAGTGTGGGAAGCACAGTTTGCGTTTCGTCACAGCACAGTAAAAGGTCACTTCTTGTTGCTGAAGGTGATACACCACCTGCCATTAGTGGAGGCAGGTGGTGATTTGTTGCCATAGACACCCAGTTCCTAAAACTATAAATACAAGGATTTTCATAAAATATTTCAAGTGGCTTCATTAAGCTAAAGAACCTTTATGTTAATCCCCCCAAAAAACAAAACAAAAACAAACAAAAAAAACCCAATATATAGATTCATAGAACCCAAATCTCTCTTAATCATTGTCCATGATGTTCTGAAATTGTGTGGTGATGTATTTACTTGCTAAGGCCCTGCCCTCTGACTGCATAACCTATTTTCCTTTTAACCCATAAAGACCCTACTTTTGTGTCAGTCCCCAAATCAATCGTTGTCTCTATTTAACCTTTCTTAAGTGGTTTATCACCATTTATTATAATATTATCCTCTGTATTTTGCATTTTTAAGTCAAAATCAGGTATTTTCCTTTATTTAATTTGCTGATCATGTAGATGTAAAAAAAACCCCAAAAACTCAGATTTAAGTTGAGGGTATTTATATCAAAAATGGAGAAAACTGAAGAAAAAAATTACTTTTTCAGTAAAATATAGTATATCATTAACTGAATATAATCCAAGTGTTTCCATCCACTTTCATTGATCCAACTCCATGAGTTTTACTGGTGAATCAATGTTGTAGAAGATGACAGTGTTTTCATGTTCACTACGGAGCCTCTGAATGTCCAAATGGTTCATATCTGATGACCATGAAAAGATGATGAACTGCATTTTTCACCAATTATTTACACTGATAGGCT
>JAPQRP010000006.1:27591696-27602597 GCA_037367295.1 Apogon hyalosoma | reverse complement strand
GTCCAAATGGTTCATATCTGATGACCATGAAAAGATGATGAACTGCATTTTTCACCAATTATTTACACTGATAGGCTTAGTGGATCAACAGGTTATTAGACAGTTTAGATCAGCAGATGTTTTGGTTGCCGGTGGCTGTTTGGATCTTTATGGGTCCATTTGCTCTGTTCAGGACATCTCTGGGTGACATAAACAGGATGTGTTAATCCATGTGTTCCTTCCATTACTTTCCTAAAAGAGTTTCTAATGGTGTGGATATGTTTTGATGTGTTTAAGAGCATATTCACAGGGAAAAAAAACAGGAAGGCATTTTTCTCTTTCTCTGCTTTTTTCTCCACTGTTAATGCACTAACCACCACTCTCCTTCTCTTGTTCCTTTACACGGAGGGGCCACGTTTGACCAGTTTGTTTTTGAACTCAAAGGAAAAATATAGCACGCTTTAACTGTAACTCACTTGGCAGGAGAGTCTGACTTAACAGACATCTATTTCAATGAAAATCTACTAACTTGCAGTGAAACATGTCTGGCAGCAGCTTTAGAATAATGCCACACATCTAAAACTAGATTGAGTAATAGCACTGCTAACAAATGTCTTGTACTCCCCGAGCTTCTTTTGCTGTCAGACTGTACATTGTAGATCAGTTGTTATGGTATTCGTGGAGTCTGCATCATTACTGAATAAGTGAATATGTCTAGATTAGTCAGTGACTAAATGAGATAGCAGTTGAAACCATGTATTGAACCTGACATTGTTTCATTCACACTGATCATAGCTACTGAACAAATTGAGAAATCACTTAACTCAAGGGGTTGAGAATGATGAGTTGTCTGAATTGAACAAAGACAATTTATACCCTAACCTGCCTTTGCAGTGGCTCCAATTCCTGGCTGTTCTCCAACAATTGGTCCTAATCACTCACTAACATGGAAACTCTGATTTGTACAGTCCTGAATGCTTGAAGTGGATGTCTCTGCTGCCAGCAGCTCACCACTTTTCCAAGACGGTCTGAACAAATTGGCTGCTGATAGGATGAGTTTGTAATTGTTGCAGAATCAGATAAAAACTTGCTTGACTCTTGCTTGGCATCCCATTTAACTAAACTCCTCCAACAGAACAGAAAACTTAACAAGTAGGCTAAGTAACAACTCGCCATTGCCAGTGACTATTTTTAAGGTTACGTTGAGGAACTGGGCAGCATAAGTCTTTAAAATTAATTTCCTGCCAGCTTGATTAAAGAATATTAATCATCGAGCACTATAGTTTTCGTATATTAAATAAAACCGCAGAACACTTTAGATTATTAATAACAGAAAAACGCTGTTATAAGACAGTTTGCACATGTCAAGGTGCTGCTAAGTGGACACAAAGTCAGGCAGAGCTGTTAAACTCTTCCTCATCTGTTTCTCTCCCTGTCATTCATACAGATGCAATGCAGACACATTTGACAGCATGAATCTCATGTTGCCCCTTAAGGTTTTCCTATTTCAGCCTACAAACTTGCTCCTCTATTGCTTGTGCACCTTTTGCGCCAGCTATATTCCACTCTGTGGTTCAGAAAGACTCTACCTCTTCTTTAAGATAAGATATGAATTCATAATCACATTACACAAGCAAGGCATTGAGCCAGGCATTTTTCACAGCATTAACAGAACAAAATGTGACAGTGTGTTGACTTTCCCGAGTTGGAAACTTACCTGAGATTAATTTGTTACATAAACTTGCTCTTAATGCTGAAGCAAATTATGTATAAATGCTGGCTAAAAACAGTCGAAGCTTGTCAGCTACACGCCACTCTGTGACATGAATACAAATCGACAAATATAAAGCATGTTATAGTAGTGCATGCTGTATTTAAAACATCTGAAGAGACTGTATAAGCTTATAAATTGATGTTTTATCTTACACTTATAATCCTGTCTTAAAATTTACATGCATTAATTGGCAAAAGTAAATGTGTGTGACGTAAACCTTATCCAACCTGATTACTTACAACATATACAGACCAGATTAGAAAATGGTTGTCATCTTTGTCTCATTATGTGTATGATACAAGACCATTTCAGTATTCACATTAAATAGCATTCCTACTCTCAGGAATAATAATAATAATACATTCATACACACAACACACACTCACTTTGACATGCAGTCCCTCTCCTACTTCACAGTCAAACCATGATCTTCATCTAATCTTAAGAATTATTTTACAGGATAAACTGAACATGATGGATGTGGAGCACATACCATGGTCTCTAATGCAATGTTCCTTCTTTTTCTATGTAATCATGTATGCCTTGTGATTGTGAAGTACAATAATTAGCATTTTGTTGATTGGGAAAACACTGCAGGTGAGCCCGTTACATGGAGCAATTTCATTTCCTTCAAATGTAATTGACAATTATATTTACTAAACATATTGTAGAAGTCATGCCAGCTTGTGGCATGGCACACAGGTGTTTCTCCCATTAAGAGTTCATTTGGATGTCAGGTCTACCAAGTAGAACGTGTCAGTCTATGTCTTTCATGGTGTGTGAGTAGATTTCACACTGGCCGTGCCATCATTTCCAAAGTTAATTGCACTCTGGCACTGATGTGACCAGTAGATCTCTGTCATGTTTTTATTATAATACTGTAAAGGCAATAACAGGACATCTTTACAGCTACTCACACTCTTGTACACACTGCGGAGTTAAGCGTGTATTTTCTGAACGTATGCCAGAGGAACCTGTCAGAAATGACTGAAATTAAATATCTTACTCTCCTAGAATATAACACCTACAGTATTTTCATAACACCTAATTAAAAAGTAGGCTATGGAAAGAAAAAAGTGATGAAGGTATTTTTTTGTCAGCTGGCGTCTCCTGTGGCATGAGGAAGATTTCAGTGAAACATTTAGTGCATCATAAAGAAATATCATAGTTAAACATATTGAGAAAAATCGGCCGATTAAAATGCATTAAAGCCTGCATTCAGTAATCCAGTCACTCTATATTTATTCATATAAAATGAGCACATTTTCCAAGTGACGCCCGTTCAGTGCTACAGCTAAACAGATAACTGAAAGAGATATGCGCTTCAAAGCAAAGCTGTTTTTTACATCTCAGTCAGATATTGTGATCCTCTTCCACAGATTGTTTTGAGCACTGGTGATATTGGTCAGGGAAAGCAGTCTCGGTAGCTTAATCCACAGTTGGTGCTGCATAACAGTAGCTATTGAATATTGAATGATCAGCCCCTGGGGAAATTAATGGGGTATCACAGCAAAGACATGTCTATCAGAAGTCTGGTTAAAATGACAGTGGCAGAAAAGAGGGAAAAAAAGCAGCCATGAGCTAAAATGTTGGGTATACTTAGTGTTATCTGTGGAAGTTGCAGAGCTGCAGGTGCCCAAGGCTTGACTCCACCTCCCTCTTTTTAGCTGTACACACATTTGACTCCAGTGTGGAAGGAGCAACAACAGCTGTTTAACCTGAAGCGCTATTGTCCAATGGAGGGATTTATGGATAAAAGACTGTCAGTGTAGAGTACAGACAGCGCTGTCGTAGTCACTTACATTGCCAATATAAAATGGCATGTACTGAGCCTAAACAGCTGCTTGCAACTTAGATTTTGCGTGCTTTGCAAGACTGCAAACAAAAGCATGCCCTGTGAGAAAGACAAGTGAGCTGGCAAAGGATTATATTAAATAAGCTTTCCTTTGGTGAAGGCTTTGCTAATGGCAGGTGCAGTACACACAGAAGCATAAAGGGTCTGCCTCCCTGTTGGACAGCTGTACTGATGAATCCTGCACAGTCTCACTTATAGCTAAGTCCCACATCTCTCCTAAATGGCAGGTAATGACTAAACTGACAATTTCACTTCTCAGCTGAGGGCGCAGAAGGAGTATGAAGCCCAAAGGAACATAGTTAACAACAGATGATATCATTACACATATGATAATCAAATAAAATGACTGTACTAACTTAAACTTGTACACATTTGTAGTCTGTTCTCATAGCTCACAACTAAATGGTGTGTTTAAAATCTGCCCAGCAAGAAGAAAGTTCAGACCCTCTAAAGGGCAGCAAACACCATCTGAATGCACTTAACAACCATGGAAACTTATTGTAACTACTTTTTGAAACAAAGAAGCCCCACCGGACACCATGCGGAGCTAAGTGAAGGTCACTGGATGCAAGAATTGTTGAATTGTTGGCAATGCGAGACTGATCAGGAATATGAAATAAGCAAGTTGTTAAAAGATGAAACTTGTATGCAACTGAGGGTGAAATTTGCCTGGAAGCAGAAAAGGACAACGTTGTAAGTGTGGGCCAGGTAGTCTTCAGTGTATAACAGCCTGTAGTAATACAAATGGTGTTTGTATATGTGTCCTGAAACTTTTATTCAAATAAAGCCCCATTTCAGAAGAACACTAATTGTAATGTATGGGATCCCTCTTTTGTAAGTGGTTTGTTTCAAAGATTACAAATAAAACATTCAAAAAGTGCTACTCTGCACAAAGTCATGTAATTGCTGGACACAGATATGGCTCTTTGTTTACACAGTGTTTGCTAATGAGGACTATACTTACTAGCCTGTGAGGGCTCACCCGCCTACAATGTGGCAAAAGCAATGTTGCATGATTTATTCTCATCCTATGGGGTTTCACTCTACAGCTGCTTGGTAGCGACTGTGTTTCAGCTTGTCAGAAGTCATCAGAAGTTCTGTCTTTATTTAAGCACAGACAGTAAATCTAAACTCCAGATAACAGCAGTATTCAATCACACCGCTCTCGATTGACACTCGTCCCCTGATTGACTTGGACTTTTCACTTTGCCTGGATTACCTATTCAATGGCACATTTGACATACATCAGCTGTTGTCCTGCTCTTCACTCGGTGTGTATTGCTCTAAAATCATTAGTCAAACATCAAGTCTGAGAAGCTAGTCTTTAGCTTTAATGATCTCAGCAGCAAAGTATTCAAAGTAAAACATAAAGACACCCAGCGATCTCTGCAGATTATTTATTGCTCATCAGTGAACTGCTCAGTTTAATATGGTGTTGCACCATTGAACACAAGTAATGCATAAATCAGCTCCGGCCCTGAGGGATTGACTCACCCTCCGCCCTGCAGTGCTCCTGTGTGATTCAGGCTACTTTGACATTCACCTTCCTGCCCTCATGGGCAAAGTAACAGACCAGTAGCTCTAACCTTTACTCAACCAGTGATTTAACCTGCCTGTCTGCACTGATAACACACTCACTATCAGAGTAAGCGCGAGAAGAGGAGATGAGTGCTGCCCTGTGGTGCTGCTGTGCTCAGGTAGGGCCTTTAGTCACTGCCACCCATCCTGAGTGTGTTAGCCAGCATCCACCTTTTATCTCTGCCTTGGTAGCTTCTATTCCATACACCCACTGAACCTTAACACTCATCTATTCTACTGCACAAAACCGTGGCGTGGAGCCTTGAAACTCACCTCACACAATGGCAGCCTCCAGATGCATCTAGTCAGATGTCTTTTCATTGACTCCGCGGAGGGACTCAGGCAGTGCTGTGAGTGAATGCTGTCATTTTGGTCAAGATTACTTCTTGACATACAGAAAACTTCTTTAGCAAAGGTCCTCTTCATTTGAGCTCATTTAAATTGTTAGTTTATATAGACATCTTATTCTGTTGGTGCAGTAATGAACCACACACAGCAACTATGCATTAGTTATGCTTGTGACAGTATCTTACTTAACCTAATTAAGATGTTACACCTTATTAAATTTTGTAGGTCATCTGGGAAAAGGATCTTTCTAAAACAGTTTAACAGTCAATAAATGTCATGTTGACATTCTCGTTAACAGAAAACGCAATTAAGGGAGCTAGTGACACGTAGAACTATATGAACTCTGGAATACGACCCTAAGGATTTCAAACTTATGTGGCATTAAGTCTTAATTCTACTCGAAAATCTAGTAAAACATCAGACATAAATATTCATCCAACCCATATGGCATCACTGATTCTCTTTGAGTTTTCTGCTTCACAAGTGAAGTCCAGTAGAGCATATCTGTGAAAGCAAGAAAAAGTCTGCTGAGGATTTTCCATTAAAGTTCCTAATGACACAGACTTTTACAGAAGAATGATCATCCAGTAAGTACAGATGAGGGTTCTGTATGTTATGTATGAGCAAAAAGGTGTGACTGCGTATGCATATGCAGTTTTTTTTTTTTCCCTCTGACAGATGCTCTCTGAATCTGTGCTGTGAGTGATTATGTTTGTCAGGACGGTGGTCTGTTTGCTGAGCGCTGGAGAGTGAGATTGAGAAGTGAGAATAGCCACCAAAGATAGACAGCTGCAGAGCTGTGTTGATTGCCACTTCCTCTTGTGTGATTTGAAATGAGTTTCTCGGTGGAAAAAAAAGAAAAAAGTCTCCACCTACTGCATGTTTGGTGCTCATCCCACTGCACTGCTAATCAAAGCTGTGTCCACCTCACATCACTATGCCAACGCTTTAGGTGCTAAACTAGCCTTGTTACACTAGCAACCTAGACTGAGCCTTTCATCTTCACACAGAAATGGCATTGCCACACAGTCATTCTCTCACTGAAGGGGCATCATAGGACAGAAAAGAACAGTGTTTGCTGCACAGCGGTCTAGATAAGAATATGGCACAATGCTCATGTGTGTGCAATCAGACTCTGTTGCTTTTGCAATTGGAGTAACAAATTGTCTCCCTTGTAATCAGCCTCTCCTTGCCTGCTGTTTTCATCACAATTCTTTTGAATGTTCTGTTGCCATGGCACCTTGAAGAATCTGCTGGAGTGTTTTTTTTTTTTTTTTTTTTTCCTTCCTGAGATAGTGATTCCCATTTTTCTGTCTGCTTACCTCACAGAGAAAAACACTTTGGATCAATTTGGCAAAATTTGTACGTAATGTAAAATAGATTGTTTGGCAAAAAAAACAAAACAAGCAAAAAAAAAAAAAAAAAAAAAGCAGTCTTCGTTGCACAAACTTGAATTTTTCTTGTGTTAATTTCATTAGAATATACAGAAACACTGAGAAATATAGATTTTGCAGTTGCTCTAGGCAGGACTATGTAGACTCCATCAGGAGCAGTGTCTGAAATTATGCTCACCTCACTCATAGCATCCACACTGATGTTACAGCGCAATACCTTCACACAATATTAATATAACTTTGGAGCGGAAAAAAACTTTTCAATCTTCTTCTTAAAGTACTTCCCTAAGAGGTGCAATCTGAAACCAATATACTATGTTTTCCTCAATTTCCACATAACTTCATGACTTAAGAGCTTTTCAGTGAATAAAATTTGACAGATGTTCAGCTCATGTTTTGAGTCACTATGTAGAAGTTATTACACCAATTTATGTTTGGATTGGACTTTACTGCAGCACTAAACTAAATCTGTTATCTGTTAAATTATCTGACTATGTGTGGTGGTTACTTGTATGGAGTTACTCCTAGTTCTGCAGTTCCTCTTAGATCTACTGGTCTTGTTAGCATCTTTTTATTAATTGTTCTGTTTTTTCTAACCTACCTAAGTGTGATGAATGTCATTATGCAGCATCACACAGGTACTGCATGGGGGAGGTGCTGTCTATATTTAAATACAAGGAAAAAAGGCAATGGAGGCAACCTGTGAACACAACGCTGTCACAGAACGCTTTAGTTTGGAGGCATATGCCTGATGACTTGGTTAATGGTTCAGTATTTTTATTGGTATCGAGCAAGGAAATTGCACATTTCAATCAAGTGTAAAAGTCACTTCACATCCCTCTATGGCCACTGCAAAAAAATAAAAAAGATCCTCATATATATTTATCTAGTGTTGTAAACTGTACAAATAGAAAAAAAAAAACAAGAAGCTTCTAAAAATACATCAAACAAGTAAGCCTAAACAACAAGATAATAACCAAAGTTACAAATGAGTGACAAGAAATAAGAATAACAAAATAATTTGTTAAATATAATCAGTGTACAGTGTTTTAAGTTCCTTTTAGAGTATACTTATACATTTTTCTGGATGTCAAAGTGAGATTTAATGAGAATAGTAAAAGTAAAGGAACATGAATCAAACAAAGTAAAACTAATAGCAAACTGATAATAACCACCTAAACAATACACAATACTCACATCTGCTTTTACAACAGCAAAATAACAAATCATGCTGGGAGTGAAGAAAACAAAAAATGTCTTAATTTACTTTTGAATACACAAAGAGAGGGAGAAACAGTCGTAAGCGTCAGTTTTAGTTCAAGTGTAACTTTAACTCCAGTTCTGAGTCTTAACTCTGTGATTCTGAAGTAGCACAACGTGGGAAAGAGGAGGGTCTGGATGGTTAGGTAGGTAAGTAAGATTTATTTATGTAGCACCTTTCACAGACAACAGTTACAAAGTGTTTCACAATAAAACTAGAACAGTTGAAGAAATGATAAAATAACAGAAGCATAATAAAACAGTTAAATTCATAATGAAATACATAAAAATAAAGAGAAACAGAGTACATTCATGTTAAATTTATTGTATTTGTTACCTTTTCTGTGATTAATAATCATTGATGGATGCATATGTAATTGACTTGTTGACTTTATTTTATTTTAATCATTATTATTATGATTATTATTATTTATTATTTTGGTTTGAGACAAATAAAACAAAAACAAACAAAACAAAATTGTATTAGTCATGTAGCTGTGGTTGTGTCACAGTTACCTTTGTATGGGGTTACTATTGCAGCATAACTATTTACAAATCCCACATTTCCTTAAGGCACCAGTTACAGACAAATCTGCAACGCACACATCTCCACACATATTTGCAGATCTGACATCAGCAGAGGTGAAGCTACAATCACACTAGTCAGCCCCTCTGAACATGTGCCTCATGTCTGGCACATGTATGTTTACCTTGCTTAGCTGTTACTTTTGCACTGTTTACACCGATACATGCACATTCCACACTTACCCGAATCGATTCAGGACGCTTCTCCCGAGTCATGCTATGTTTCTTCTTCTTCGTTTTTGTTAGATCACGTTTGATCATGTGACATTTCTGGCTAGATTCTCGATCGGTGGTGGGACAGAATCGTTATGTGTATGGTGTGCTGTGTTGAGTTTATCAGAGCACACCACACACAGTACGATCAAAACTGTTCAGTGCCGGATTTTTTTGCCTTCATGTGTGGGGTCTGGAACAGATAAAAAAATCTCTTCAGATTTAGAAAATCCTTTTGTGTGTACCCCACTTTAGATGTCAGTGCACTGTTGCTGTCGACCACCTGTAATTTTGTTGCAAAACTGTTGTAATGACAATAAAGCCTATTCTTCTTCTTCTTTATGACTGTATTCATAACTACTTATAGTCAATACAAGCATTTACAGCTTTTGCATATATATAAATTTACAGACGCATGCACACGACTGTCTACATGTTAACGGACCTCAGTACACTTACAGATGTGCTGCTTTACCACCTTAAAAAGGCCCACATACAAAAATCAATGTCACCTTAAGTGTATGCTATATATAGAACAATTTTGCTGCTTGCTATCATACAGGCTTGTCCCACAAGGAACTGAAGCCCTGAAGTGCTCCTCAAACTAACCAAACCTGCCAAACAATATCAGCAATTCTACAGCTGCCACGATCATCCAGCCCATTTATTTTACTATGAGACTTCAGTGTTTTAGCAGGTTAGCTCAGCTGATCAAAGCAAATGAGGCTCTTTATACAAACGTGGAGGTTCTGCATAGACGGCTTTAGCTTCCTGTCAGAATGACATTTGGCAGATTCCTACTGCAGAGCAGGTGGGCCACACACCTCTGATTAGAGGCGTTAATATCAATTTTTATACACATTTCATGGTGTAGAGTGATCCCAAACAGTTGACTCCCCAAGACCTAAGATAATTTTAAAACAGAAGTAACAAATTGAATCACTTCCACCTAGAAAATGCTGGGTTTTTTGGTTTGTTGTTGTTGTTTTTTTTTTTTTGTTTTTTTTTAAATAAATGATTCTTGTGTATCATCCATAGAATGTATCTGTTTTATCTCAATTAAGTCACATTATTCAGATTACAACCAAAACCATATGTTTTAGCATCTGTTTAGGCAGAGGATATTATCTCTGGTCATTGCTCACATGTAATAGATAATGGTCAGACTAGCTGCCCCTTGTCATAAAATGTAAATAAATAAATAAATAAATAAATAAGGTGGAAAAGAGGAAGCCCATACGAGCTACTGAAGAAAAATAATGGACCTCATGACGGCAACCTGCTTTTTTTGTAGATATTAACAGCATCCTAAGGTAACAAATATAAAATGATTTTTTCCCCCATGTGATTAAACATGAATGAAAACATAACTATGAATATTATACTCAGTTTATGTAATTATACCTACCTAAACCATCTTAAATATCTCACACTGGACCTTTAATTAAGTCCAATATGTCCTTTGGCTCTGTCTTCTGGTGTCTGTTTTCACCAGTTAATCACTAACTTTGCTTCTGTTTAATGCTGGACACACAGTGGGTTTATATCCTTCTATGCCCTAAACAGCTGTCAGTTACTGCCAAAAACCAATGCTTATGAGAAGAGTGCCAACAACCCAAAACAGCTGGGTTGTAGCTTGTGTGAAGCACAACAGAGCTGCAGTTTTGGGAGATGATTCTCAGTAGGTTTGTCACTTTAACATACAGCTGTTGATTTTGCAGTCTTTTAAAATGGAAAATATATACAGCTCTGGAAAAAAAAAAAAAAGAAACCACTGCAAAATGATCACTTTCTCTGATTTGACCATTTATAGGTCTGTGTTTGAGTAAAATGAACATTTTTGTTTTATTCTCTAAACTACCGACAACATTTCTCCCAAATTCCAAATAAAACTATTGTTATTTAGAGCATGTAT
>JAPQRP010000006.1:27548280-27583848 GCA_037367295.1 Apogon hyalosoma | reverse complement strand
ATCTATCTATCTATCTATCTATCTATCTATCTATCTATCTATCTATCTATCTATCTATCTATCTATCTATCTTGTTGCATAATGTGTACAATTTTGCACCAACTTAAACGCAGCTATTCATAGTCTGTCTCATAAAGGTGTCTTGTCTTGTACAGATGCTTTCAGGCTACTTGAGATCTTCCTTATGGAGTAAATCTCACGTGGTGGGGCAGTTATTGATACCGTTAATGCTCTTAGGCCCCAAACGGCCTTCACATATCCACATACTCAGGCTCTTTTACTGTGCAGTAAAGATGCTTAAGCAGTGACACATGAGTTGAATGCCCAGAGACAGGAGTGCATGTGGAAATGGCCCGGGCGTGTCTGCATCAGCACGATGCATAGGCCAAGACTTTTCTTAAATCACTGACAGCATTGAAAGGATTCCTGCAGGTATAATTGGCCCGATTGCTGGTAAATACTGGGTAGGGTTACTGTGGAGTCTCTGAGGTTGAACAGGAAGGAAAACTTGGTCATGTTTACTTGAGTTGTAGATTTGCAGCTAGATCATGATTTTGTGTTATAGTTGGATGGGGGGGCCTCAGGAGGATGCCGTGTATGGGAGTAAGAGGACTACACCTCATCCGAGCAGGTTTAGAGATGATAAAGAGGCATGAAACACTGATGCAGCATGATAACGATCTCACGGGTGTCCTAAATGAATGCTGGCAATCACGTTTGCTGCTGAAATGTTTAGCCCCTGTCATCATTTTCTTGTTACTCAATAGCTGGCTTTCTTAGCCTCAAGTCAGCATTTGTAGGAAGTTTGTTACTGGTGCTGTTCTAATTTTGGCGTGCAAAGGCAGCGCAGGGCCGGAGAGGTCAGTGTCTGGTCGCTGGAAATATCCGTTCATCACTCAGAGGACATTGGAAACAACAGATGGGAAAAGCAAGAGTCCAAGACACCTGGATGGAGGGAGTGAGGTTGTAAATTTATTAGTTTGAGGTGGGGTTAGATGTCAATATGCTTACACTGAAGTCAAGTGAACATCCCTCATATAGCTGGGTTTTATCCTCATAATTCTTTCCAAGACATCCCTTGGGGAAGATGTGTTGGCCAGCTGGATTTCTACATTAGTGTGTGCAGTTAGTGTTGCTGCAGCTTACAGCGCTATTGGAAAACACAGACTACCAGCTGCATTACTGTATACGCCCTCCTTCAGCCTGAGTGAGCCATGGGACTGTATATACATAGTACTACAAAACATTCTTAAATGGCAATGGTGAGTAGACAGCTCTTCATAGCTGTGTACTGAGATAAAGCAGTTAGAACAGCATTGTGCAATTAGACCAAACCTCCATATCTTGATAAAGGTGATTTCATATCCAGATAATGACATATAGGCCTGGACGGAGAGTCAGCCTCAATAATTGCCACCATCAGCTTCAAACCACCACTTGTTTCCAGTTAAAATGCAAATTTTTGCTCCTAAGTGAAAGTTGCTGAAAGCAGGCGGCTATATATGGTTTGAAACTCTTTCTTATTTTCAGTACATATATGAGTCATAACGTGATAAGTACTTGCCAAGAAGCAGAGCATTTCAGAAACCTAATGGCAGAAAATTCAAGGTAATTATAATAATAAAATTTGTGTTCAACATTATGATGTGCAAGTGGCTATGTAAAATAAAACCGTGAAACACAGAAGTGTGGTAGTCAACAGTGTTAACAAAATACGGACAAAAGCAAAATGTACATTGCAATATATAGGTGCTTCTGTGGAACTGGGTTCATTTTGGTATCTGGCACTTTGCCAGCTTTTTTAGACCCAATTATAAAAGAGAAATTTAGAAATATTTCCCACCAGGATGTACCTAATGATGACCTCAGATAAATGCAAATAAGAATTATACTCTTGCTCAGAGCCATCCAAAATAGATACATTTTAGTAAAATATTAAGGCCAAAATTGGGACAGGAAAAGCTACCTAGATGTCAGTGCATTTGATCTGGAAACATGGCTTGAAATGGTCTTATATACTGCTATAAATAAAGACACTGTGTTAAATTTGATGATCCTATTGGTTTTTCTAATCCAGACGTGGGTTTTTCATGAATCAGCAGTCTCATTCCAGGTTTCGTGTGTAACCCATCGTGTCCACTCATGTTACATGTGGAACCTGCCTATTTAAACACATAAATTGCAAGTTATTTTGCAACAGCAATTATTTTTGTGAAACACTCTGCCTGGCATAATTAGTTCAGTTCCCCAAATGTACCTGTGAGAGAATAAAGAGATATTTGAAAAAACAGTAGCGCATAACTTTCGTGTCTTTTTTTTTACCATGTTACATGCGGATTTTTGTGTAAAAAAAAAAAAAATAAAAAATAATATTAAAATGTGTTTTATCTGAAAAATAGTTTCTCTTTTAACTCAGTAAATATCTGTTTTTTAAAATAGACCTAAAATCCTTCCAAACTTGCTTCATAACATTAGTGTACATCTGGTATGACTTTTTATCCCCTCTGTCCTGTTTTTGGGGACCAGTTTCGTAGAAGCACCCATATACAATTAGCCTACTGCAATGTATATGAATATGGATTTATTGTCCAGCTCTATTGGTAATACTAATTCAATAAGTGCCCACATAGTAAAGGCTGTTTGCAATGACATGTTAAATTGTACACTTAACAAATAAAAGGTACTTGTAATATTTTCATTCTTGAAGTAATAGAGCATAGAATCAAATGATGCTTAGATAGATGCTTTTCTGTCATCACGTGATATATATTGCCATACCGCACAGACCTAAGTAAGAGGAAATTGAAAGGGGTTGGGATTTGGCCTTGTTTATAGGCAGACAGTTGACCTTTACATCTAACAACAATAAATACAGACATTTATGGCAAAAATAAATACAAGCAGCACATTGAAATTATGTGTGGTGTGCATCATACAGCCTCAATGTAAGTGACATGAAAAAGCCTAAAAAATCAGGTTAATTAAATTTCTTTGATGGAGGCTTGATATCCTTGAGATTTATTGGATTTGCAAGCTGAATTATCGTTGAATGCAGCTGGGCTTTGTGCATATTTATAGCCTCCTATACTATACTGTATATTTGTGTTGCAGTAAATAGTGATGATCACATCTTTGACTTGCCAATGTGTTGCAGGGTGTTACAGCAGAAGCTCAGAGCACTTGCTGTCATGTATTTGCCTAATGAAATCAGGCAGGATGGTCATTATCATTATCATGCATTATTGCCAACACTCCCATGTTTAGCAGCGTTAGTGCAGGCAGGAAATAACAACAGAACAAAATCATATCTCAGCAGGTAATGCACGAGAGGCGAGTGACAATGGCTTATGTGTGCAAGTGTCTTCTTTCTAGGTTGCTGTATACGGGCCGTGGGGTGAGATTAATGGGGTCTCTCTTGCTTGCCATTCTGTTGCATTGTGTTACAGCAGCTGCTCATAGTGCCAGTGTCATGTGTTACCATTATGAAATCAAGACTAGAAGAGGGTTATCAGCCACTGCAGGAATGAGAGAAAAACACCAAGTACAAGCTATTGATTGGTGTTTGGGATAGAGACTTCACAGGAGAATTTATAAGCCTGTTTTAGTTCTTTGCTGCAGGAATATGAAAATGGTCATTTATAGTGAGTCATGTTCGCAGTCTGACATTTGCAAATCGTACACATTTGCTCAAAACATTTCTCAACCAAGGCTTATGCTGTAAAAATGAGAGGAAGCACTGACTTTTTAGCATGTACACTTTTTTCCCCATGCTGTGCCCTATACAAATGTGCACAGTATCACAGTACAATAAAATAACTTCAAAAACGGCATACATGAGTGTGGAGGGAGAGTGTTCAGAGCTTTAAAAAACTAATTTATTAGGAAATGAGAGGGGTTAGGGGTCCTGTTATGCAAATGAATTTAATGTTCAAAACTCACTCTGCTTTTGCATGAATTGCTTTTTTTTTTTTTTTTTTTGCATTCTTGCACAGTTTGGAAATAAACAAGGAAAGATCAAAGTATATTATGATGCAAACCATAACCATGACAGACTTAGAATGGGAAACTCTACCTTTCTGGAAACAGCTGAATTTTGGACTTTGCATGGAGAAATGATCCGGGCAAGAGTAAAAGTAGAAAATAAGTGGCAATTAAATTGTTACTAGTGGACAGAATAAGATAGATTTTTCTCCCAAGGCAAAGTCAAGTTATTTAGTTCTTAAGATGCATGAGAAAGAGGTTGAAGAAATGGTATAATTACAACTAGCCAAAAAGATCAAACGAATAGCCACCAAAACACTGCAGTAATTAAACTGGAGCAAGCCTTGATTTCTTTCAGGTCAGCAAGGAACATAGTGTCAGTGAGAAGTTCTTAACACTGGAGGAAACACTGCTAAATAAATTACAGTCCCTCATGAAACACCTCTGTGCTATGAATTTTAACAGACGCAAAAGGTAAAGACATTGAAATATTACACGGTGAACAGTGTTATTCAAGCAACAAACAACATTACTGATGACATAGTCAGGGGTTTGACCCGCACTGACCCGCTCAAGCTTTTCGATATTTGTCTTTGTTTTAGAGGAAGGGCACGTGTAGTTCAAAGACATACACATCAGATGGATCAAAAACTTTAGAGGTGACCTTGTCTTTGTTAGCTCTCTCCTGGACTGGTGACCTGTCTGCAGTATATGTTGTTTCTCACCCTTTATGTGCTGAAATAAGCTGCTGTTCTCACGCAAGCATGAGCAGGGCTGTTTCCAGTATGTCACTGTGAATTAAAGTCAATCACGCAGCAGCACAGACAGTTGTTTGCAAATGTTAGATCAATGTATTTATATAAAACGCAAAAAGCGAAAAATTGCTCAAGTGAAGTCAAGGCAGAGATGCAGAAATATTATCAACAGACAAATGACTTTAGCATTCGGTCACGTTCCTGTGTATCTTCAAAATTTGCATTCTGACTTAGTAACCTTTAGAAATAATGATTTCTGCATGGTTCCTTTTATCTTTGAGGCATTTAGTGCCTCACGTCTGAGCAGTACATGTTAATAAGGAACACTGTCATTTATTGTCAGAGAGCATGCATGTGCGCCTGGAGCAAACATGTTAACTGTGGCTAAATTGATGTTTGTTTTATTTCTGACAATTGGCTGATTTAAAAGGGGAAAAAAAAAAGGATGCTAAGAGCAGTGGTGTTTAAAAACTGACCTGTGTGGTGCTACATGAGTGTCACATGTAAAATGGAGCATTAGGGTGTGACCAGAATGTACGATATGAGCTGCTGTGGGGAGCTGTCGATGGAAACAGTGGAGAGGCATTTTGACGAAGATGAGCTGTCTGACTCAGGCGTATGGACTCACGTGAAGATCTATAAGGAGAGCTAATTATTTCAGGAGTTGTGTGCAGTATGTGGTATGATAGTGAACGGTCCTACTGAGCCCGGTGGTGAGTACCTATCATATTGCCATGTTGAACCTGTCTCGAATAGGCAGCATCATGACACAAATATTCAGCTGGGGGAAACATGTCACCTGCTGCAGAGCATGTGGCATTTAAACTGCAGAGGAGCATCACATTTTATACCCATGAAATATACTGTGCATGCTACCAGCCAGTTTCCCATTCTTTCTGTTGACTGATAAGAAAATTATTGGTGGCATTTGTTCCCCTCAAGAATCACTTGTTGTGCATTCATCGTACCACAGGGACAGGCTTTAACTGTTAGCCCTAACAGTGTGTGTCAGAGCCTTTATACGGCCATTTAAATAAAAGGGTGTGATCACGGAAACATGAAACAACAGCGGGGTGTAGGACAGCAGCAAAACTTCCAGTGATGTCTTAAACTGCACCTCCCAGTCCTCTGCTGTTTACCTGAAGGTGACATTGATATAGATCATGCTTTCAGTAGCTGCATCTGGTCATATTGATCAATATCTTCTACCAGAACAGCATTTCCCTTCGGCTCTCTAGAGAAAGCCAATTAAGACAGCTACACTCCCTCGTACTGAATTTGAAATGCACACAAACACTATCTTCCCCACAGTCCCATTAAATAATGCATAAGAACAATATTTTATTGTATAGCACTTGCAACCGGAGGCCTAACTAGTTGTATTCAGGCTTTCTCTTCCGAATGTATGAAGCATTGGTCCAAATATATTGGGTTTAATGCACTATTCAGTCCTGACAGGGGCATTAAGAAAAAGATAATGCCTCCATGAATTACTCCTACTAAATATTCCACTGTGAGGAGAGATGATTCTGTCATTATATATTGATTTGTTTATCATAAAGTTGTTTGACATACTTTTCATCTGATTGCATTGGCCTCATTGGAGATGTCTAACTCTACGGCTGTTAAAATCTGGAAGTCAGCAGAAGCATTAACTATTCTAGTGAAGCAAATGGTTAAGAGCCTCAACCTTCTCTTTTTTTCTGTTGGGTTCAGTTTCGAGCTCTAATAGAGTTACATGCATATTCTAGCACCCAAATACAAAACCAAAAAAAGTCTGTGAATAATATCTTGTCACTGACCAGATTTTTATCCAGATGTCTTTTATCCAGTTTTTCATGCATGTTTTTCACCACAGCAGCGGGAATTTTTACTTTGTGCCAATTGAAAGGCGACATCTTTTATGCTTTTTTAACAAGTTGAGAATTAATCACAGGTAATTATTTGTTTCTTTCTGTCCTAATACTTTAATGGCTAATCACAGTGTGCAGTCCGGAGGATTCACAATCAACTTGATTTCTGTGTAGTGTTTTGAGCTAACAAACAATAGCAAAAAACTCGCCTTGATTAGATCTTTCCCCAGCCTTTATGTCTGTGAGGAGAATTTCATTGGTGTCTCACAGAGAAATGCTGCTGCAGTGATCCCAGTCTAACCAGGCTTTAAAAAAAACTGCACAGCTTGAAGAAGATGAAAAATATATTAGCTTGTAGAAACAGTGACGGCAAAGTATCCGAGCGTTTGGCCTAAATCCATGAAAGTCATATTTCAGTGCATGCATTATTTGATATATATCTAATATACACACAGCAGTCACAAGCTGATAATTTATTGCCGTGAGCCTTTCGAAACAATAACCTAGCGGGTTCATCTTAAGGTATGCTGCGCTATGTTTGTGTGAGGCTGGGGATTATTGCTGCTTAAATCTTACAGACCACTGAAACCTTTATGGCCCTGAGATACAGAGTACATACTCTCAGGGTAGATTTAAAGTAGAGATGAGAGCAATTTCTACTAAATTATAGCACATATAACTATTGATCAGTGTTTTTTCATAATAGATCCAGATTAATTTGATGCTGGATTATATATCTGTATGTATGCATGTCTGAGCCAAAAACATTAACATTTATAAGGCAAATTAAAGTTGCAAATAACCTACTTAGGCCCAATCCTTTATGCAGTATTGTCCATTTATTTGAAAACATTTTTCTGTAGCTAAGCAGTATAACACATTGATCAGCACATTATTACACATACATGAGCAGAAGGATACTGGAGCAGGGTGGATTTCTTGCTGACACAGAGGTTGAACCGTGGCTCAGAAAATCCATCCCTCCAGTCCACATGTATCGGGGTATTTCTATCCTTGTTTCTACGTTGTTTACTAAGGTTTGTCTATTAATTATACGGCTAGTTGCTGATGTACTGTGTCCAAAAGTAAGTTCATTTCAGTAATACTTCATTTTGGTGATATTTATGAGCTTGTTTCTTGGGATCGATTTCTGTATCTGTGGAATATGGCCAGAGACTCCCATGTGTCCAGAGGCTGATATGCTGTTTAGAGGGCCTTTATAAATCTTTCAGTGCATTATAATTTTCATGAGTTGTATACATTTAATGGGTTCCATGTAGAGTGTAGTATGGATTAGCATAGTATAATTTATGAGATATAGCTTCACCTTTTCTCAGGGTTAGTTACCACTGCATCCCTAACCCCCTATCGGTGTCAATGGCAGGTATTTCAATCATCCAACCTGAAGAAAACAAATTAGCAATAAGTGACACAGAACCATCAGCTTGGCTAATTGGCTAATTTGCACATACAAAGCGTGCTTTATTCAGCAGCCGGATATGTCAAGGAGAAAACTGACATTAAAAAAAAAAAAAAAAAAACAACTTTAAGACTTCCAAGTTGCATTGGCAATCAGCAAGGTGTGTTAATGTCTTCCACATTAAACTGTGCAGTTATTAACACAGTCATAATACTATTTTCAGGACACGGAAAGGTGACATTGTTACAAACAGGAGTTACAATTAACATCCAAAAAAACAAAAACTACCTGGCTTTTTGTCAAGACCCAGAGGATGCTTCTGTTCTTTAGTGGGGCAGTGACAAAAAACGGAAAAATTGTCTTTATTTCTTTTGGAACAAAGCCTTATGTGAAGTGGATCAAGTGCACACTATGCTGTGAGTAGTTACTGCCAAGACATAGTGCAGCCTCAGCCAAATATAACCTATGAGGGACTTTAATGGTTCTCTGTACCTTACCTTGTGCTTAACCTTGTAGAATGCCTACTTTCTATAAGAGTACAATCCAGTCAAAGTACTTCTTTTTTTTTTTTTTTTTTACCATTTAATGCAAAGAAATGTCCGAGCTGTCGATGGGAGCATTTTGTCGAGCTTTTTCTATGATACAGATGGTAACTTCTGTAGCAGTAAGTGTAGTGTGACTGCTTATTGTGTCGCACATAAATGAAAATCTGTTGAAGAGAATGAGTTGAGGCTTGTTAGTCCAGCTTCCCAGTTTACTCTCTGTACAGCACTTTAGGTCAGCTGAATGCAGCAGAGATCAGGTCACTGCCAAATGGCTTTAGCTGATCCATTGTGTTGCCTTAATTATGAATACTGAGCAGCGCTAAGTCACTCTTGTCTGCCAAATGCTGTAAAAGCTAATGTAAGGTCTTCAGAATTTCTAAACATGTGCAGGGACTGAACATCGCAAAGGTAGTAACGCCTGTAGAAATAAGAAAACTCTCACCGGGGTTCCGTAAAACCCACAGAAACATCTTGGGAGTTAAAAAAGGGTATTTTTACCCCCCAAACTACCCATTGTCTCCAAGAGTGTGCTTATATAAGACAAATAACCCAAAGGAGGATCAGTTTAGCATGCCATGGTCATGATTTAATCTTTTGCGATGTGGGGAATCATCTGTAAGAGTCTGCATTGAGGGCAGGTGGGTGACTTTGACTTACATGAGATGTGAACTGGCAAAACAAAAAGCTATACCAAGTCAAACTTCACTGCTGAAAGAAAAACAACAGTGGCATAACAGTCTCAGCCCACAGCGCACCTGTCTGTCAAGATGCATTGAGACATACCAACCGAACTCCTGTCAGGAAAAAAACGGCAGCGAAGAAGGTCAGCTGTAGATCATGTGAAAGGCAATGATGCAGAGACATGAAATGATGTGAAGCTTTTATGGTTTGATACCAACATCAATACACTGTCCTATGTAGCCAACCACCAAACAAACCAGCATTGAAAAGTGATAATGTCATTAAAGCGTGATTATGTTGCAACAGGCGATATCTGTGCGCTTCGGCCTTTAGGAGCCATCCACGCATACATTTATTGATGATGCTGTTTGACGGGTTTCAGCAGGATCAGTTCATTAGATCAGTCTGACAAACTACTTTCTCTGTCGAGAGGCTTGATAAATGATAGCTGGATGTAGTCATTGTGGGCTGGGTGCCTATTGACTAAAAGGGCCTCATTTATGGCGGTAAAGATTAGTGATGTAGGACATTCATAAAGTGTGTCAGCCTCCTACTGGATACTTGGACGGATGGATGGTTGAGGACGCCAGACGAGCTGCAGCATGTATCATTTAACATAGCAGAAGTGGAAAGTAAAGTGCATTTACTCATGTGTAAAAGTCTTTTTAACATTTCTGTGGGTATAAACCTTAAAAATGGTCATACTTATGCTGAGGGATGTAAGTATATTTAACCCATACAAACCCAGTGTTACTTTTCTGGTGGTTCTAAATTGAATTTTTCTCCATATCAACCATTTTTAAGTGATTTATCACCATTTCTGATATATTATCCTTTGTATTTTGCATTTTCAATGTAAATCATGTATTGTCCTATATTTAATTCACTGATCATTAGGGGTGTTAGAAAATATCAGTTCTGCAATATATTGCGATATTTCATTTCCCGATACTGTATCGATATTAAAAAGTAATGTATCGATATTTTCAGGTATTTATTCAAATGCAGATATGGCAGAGGTTTTTTTTTTGTTTTTGTTTTCTTTTTGTTTATATTCCATTTATTATTAGCGCTGTTTTATTAAATAATGGTTATTTGAAGCATCCTAAAAGTACTTTTTTGTGTCTGAGAGGCAGATGTTTGTTCCTTGGGATTGTACAAAAATAATGTTACAATGTTAGTTATGAACTAATAGAATATGAACATTTGGGCAGGATCTTAAACTGTAATGTCTGTAAAACGTAATTTAAGTTTTAAGTTTTTACAGAGGAAATTTTTTTGATACAGCATTAGATCCTGTTCTGATCAAATAAAAATGTGTTAAGTATTTGTGCATATTTCTGGTGTAATTCAATTCTTCCAGGAAATACTACTAATAAAAAAAAAGAAACAAAACAAAACAAAAAACAAAAAAAAAGTTGCCTTGTTAACAGTATCATGATTTATCGTGATATATTGTATCGTGATCCTAGTATTGTAATTTGTATCGTATCGCCAGATTCTTGCCAATGCACACCCCTACTGATCATGTACCCTAGATGTTCATAAAAGCTCAGAGTAAATTCAAAGGTTATTATATCAGAAACAGAAAAATAATGAAGAAAAAGTGACTTCTCCAGCTCCAAGAAATCAGTAACTGAATGTAAACCAAGTGTGTCCATCCACTGTCATTGATCAAACTCCATGGTTTTTTCTGGTGAATCAATGTTTTAGAAGATGACGGTGTTTCCACTTTCACTACGGAGCCTGAACGTCCAAATGGGTCATATCTGATGACTGTGAAAAGATGAAAAACTGCATTTTACACCAATTATTTACATGTATTGATATGATTAGTGGATCAACAGGTATTAAACATTTTAGATCAGTGGATGGTTTTGGTTGCCAGTGGCTGTTTGGGTCTTTATGGGTTAAGTAGGATTATGCAAAAAATCCATCGCACATAAAGATCAATCAGTCAATCAAGTCAGTCAATCAATTTTTTTTTATTTATTATTTATTTTTATTTATATAGTGCCAAATCATACCAAAAGTTATCTCATGACAGAATCCTCCAGGAGAACCTTCTTTGTGTTGGTATTTGTTCATATCTTCTTTAGTATGCATTCATTTAAGGATGTGAAAATGAATGCACTTACTAAAGAAAATTAAACAATAATTCAATTTGATGATATTGATGATATGATGATGTTCTCAGTTAACCTTTACATTGTTTGATAAAGTGGTGAAGTAGGAATGCACAGATATATCAAGCAAACATCCATTTGGCAATTATCAGCCTTTTAAACTAGCTTAATTTATTGTCAGATAAGGTGTCATGTCATCAATAGCAGACTGTAGGTGCTGTTTATCTCTTGTGTTATATCCTGTTAAATTGAATTTGTGCTTCTTAAGGTCCTAAACAACAAAACAGTAGTTATTTCGTGTTACAATTAAGATTTCTGTGTTTCCTTGACAAATACGATGGAAATAATAAAAATTTAAGAGAAAGAAAATAACATCATTAGTGGCAACAGCTATAGTCTTAGTTAAAGCATCAGAACTTACAGAATATCAAAATCAGTGCATCCTTCACTCAAATAAACCAAAGTAAAGGCAGAAAAATGTTCATTGTGGTTTTTGGTATTTACTTAAAACTGCACTGCTTCATATTTGTTAATTTCCTTTGAGCATATTGTTATGTAAGTGGTCTAGAAGCAAACAAAACAAGAAAAAAAACACCAGTTCGGCCCCATTTTCATGTGGTTTTGGCCACTCATAGGCGTTTTCACTAAGGCAGGGGGTGTCAAATATGTGATTGGCAGCTGCAATTACCGATCCCTGTTCAGATCCAGTCAGACGTGACGGCACTGCTGTACTCCGTGGGTTGACATGGAAGCATAGAAAAATGACTCCACTTTACTGGAGCGGCGTGAAGCAGATTCAGGTCATCGGTCTTTATATTTATTCGTTGATTTGGACTGAGTGGAGAGAGCTGCAGAGACATGAATGTCTGTATTTTGGCTCCTGCAGCTTTAATCTGTAGATGTATTATACTATTTTTTCTCGAAATCCCTATTGCAGAAACATATTGGATGGACACGAGAATATTCATCAGGGAAAATCATGGACACAGTTAGTTAATAAATGATGCAATTTATCAAGTCAGCTCCTAAACTCTAATGGATTTTATTCCCAATTATGAAAAGGGAATGCATCCAAAATCTCACAATTCTCAAAGTGCAGTGTGGGAATTCACTGCTTGTCATTTCATTGACTGATCGAATTGCATAATTGTCTGTACTGTTGAAAAAGAGCATAATTTGTCACCAGGCATGCCATAATAGATGTTGAGATCACAGATACCACAGTCATAATGCTAGATTTATATTTATCTCATGAGTCAGTGTGACATTATTCATGTTCGTAAAATTAGTTAAGACAGAAACAAGTCTCCAGAAAGTGTTACTTTGGGGATTAAGAGAGCTGCCTCTCCAGATTTCATAGCTTTAGGAAAATCTTATTTGTACACAAATTTAGATAAAAGTGTTCAGAATGATACTGCAGAGATGATGTGACGTTAATTTGGGAGTATTTTGCTGTGAGTGTCTCTAATTATTAATCCTCCAAACCAGAAGCATCTCAGATTTGTCAGGATTTCCGTGCTTGAGCTGAGCAGCGAGAAGGTAAGATTTGCATTCAGTAACACAATAAGTCATTATTGACTCAGCTTGTCCTCTGTCACCTACCATTTGCCAAATAAAACATGAAAAAGTGGCACAAATATATTGTATAATTGATGCATTTTGATAAGGCAAACAGTGAGAAGTTAAAACAATTGCCCTCTCCTCTTTTCTTGCACTTTGTTTGTTTTGTTTTGCTCGATGATTGGGTGCTGCTTTGTGAGTGCATGTCTCTGAGGAAATAAAGCTTCGGTTCAGGATGAAAAGGAGATAACGTCTGAGAAATCCTCTAACTGAAAGAGCGCATGGCATTAGCACAGTAATAGCAGATGGATACCCCTTTGATCCACGGTTGGGGAGGAGAAGTCAACTGAGTGACTGTGATAAGGCATTCAGCAGTTAAGCACTTCCATTGTATCTTAACTTAACTGTATTTAGACTACACAGGCATTTTAATAATAGTTATTTAAACCAAAGAGCGAAAGTGAATTACAATGCATGTACATTTCAGAGCAACTATCTTGACATTATGATAAAAATAACGTGGATGTACGTTTACTGTCATTAACTGTGCTAGTTGAACATGGGTTCATCTATAATTTAGCAAGTCTTACAGAGTATATGTTAGAGCCTGAAGTGCTAAATTAAATTATGAAAATTATAGAATTCCTCTTTACAGCTACAAAAGTCTTTAAATTCAGACACGTCAGTAATTTTTAGATTAGACAGCTGAGCAAGCAAGGCACTTGGCAGCTGGCTGTCACACGAGTAGCTTTGGGGAAGAGACTTCATCGTATTAGACAGTGAAATCCGTTGTGCATTTTACGGTCGACAGTGACGTCTCCTGTAATCATTACACATAGCTGCAAGAAAATTTAATTTTTAAATAGTACATTTAAAGAAATTGTTGGGATTAAAACGTGAATCTTAATGTTTGCTTACCAAAGCTTTGGGAAATGGAAAAACGAGAAATAGAAATAGAATTTACTTGGCTTACCGGGAAATTCCTCTTGTACTGATGTCAGATATTTTCATAAATGCATCGGTACTCTGCCATAAAGAAAAAATAAATACAAGTGCAGTTTTAATGAAAGCAGTTTTGGAATTATGTGAATGATGGAGGATTGTGTAGATTTTCCTTCCTGAGACTCTTTATCAGGTTTGGTCCTGTTGACAATGGAATTAGTTTCCCTGTATTTCTGTGGTTTTGTAGCTCAAAGTCTGTGATTCTCTTTCCTTTGTTGGCTTATTGATAAGACACATTGGTGTTATTTGCAGGCGTTGCTATGGTAGCAAACATCCCTCAACCCTGCTAGGAGTTTGCGGTGTCCTGGTGGCTCAGCTGGGTAAAGCGTGCAGCATGTAATCGCGATATCCTTTTTTTGAAGCCAGGGAGGGCACTTTGTTCATAGCACTCCTTTCTCCTCACTCCGTGTTCTGACCATAATATGAACCTCTTATCAACAAAATATGCAAGACGGGATGTGTGGCGTGAGATACTCTGATTCACGGCTTCATTTTAAGCTTCAGCGGAAAAATCATGAGCGTTTTTTCTAAAATGAAGGTTATGGGAGCTGATTTTAAGTCATTTGGCTGCTTTTCGAAGCAAGTTATGATTTTGGCAAGTAATGCAACTTTAAATCAACTGTCCCTTTCAATTAGATACACAATAAAGAGACTTCAAGATATAAACCAGCCCTTCACCAAAACAGATGCACCTCCGTGTATGACTTGAGGGGTTGTGTTTCTCTCAGCATGACTTTGGTCTAATCGGGTGTCTAACATATGGCTGATGAGCCTACAGCTCTATCATTTTGGGCCAAGCTCACTTAATAGTCTCCAAATGATTTGGCTCCAAGGAAACTACATTTGTGGGACAGAAACAGGGCTATGATCACATAGTTCACCCCATACAAATATATAAACAGACTTTGTAATATCCTCACCTTAGTTTGGGACTCTGGAAACACAGACCAGGCTGAAGTAAAATTAGAATCAGTGCTTGTCATTCAACGGAAAAGCCACTCAAATGTAATTACAAGAAAGTTAGAAAGTGGAAGCTGCTTTGACCTTGTAACGTGGTATTCAAGGCAATTATTGCCTCTTACAGTATTTGTAATTTAAATGCTATGAGTTGTATAATTTATTTAGATAACATTAAACTTACTTTCTATCTTCGAAGCCATATGTTTCCTACTAAATATGTAAATTGTGTTTTTCAATTGTCATAAACATATTATTTTGTGCAAAAGCAGCTAAATGTCTTTTGCATTTGAAACATGCACAGTTCTGATGTTAAAGCTAAAACAAACTGCATTGTGTCTCTTTTTGAAAGGTGTATATCAGCAGTGTATGATGCAAAACTTTCATAGTCGTGTTTGAGATTGTTTTTCACCTTGAGTCATACATCATTTAAGCCAGTTCATACATTATTACCTTCAGTCTCTTTCAAGAGTTGACAGCAAGTTTTTCATTTTCACAACAGTTTTTCCTAGCTTGGAGTTTATGAACTCTGTGTTAATGTTGCTGGATCAGATTACTATAGAATCTTACATAGGCAATCATGTTTACTCGACGCTACAGTGATTCTCACAGGTGATCCAATTGTCTCACATAAATGAGTTTTTAGGTAATATGCTAACTACAATGACGTTATAAAGTTGTCAGAGTGGCAGTGATGAAGTGCCTAAGCAAACAATTTACATACATTTGAAAATTGATTTGGACGGTGTTGGGGGGGAAAAAAAAAAAACATTAACCAGGATTAAGAATGTAAATGTAATGAAGAATCTATGCTAATGGTATGCAATTAGAACGCCTCTGTTGTTTTGGGAACTTTGGGAACATGTAGATGCACAGGCATTTGGGCATTTGTGTGAAATATAAACCATTTGTTTTCCTAAGATATACATAGAAAAATGTAAATGAAAGCAATGGGCTTTGTTTCATCTGTTGGATCATTGCAGACGTACAGTTTGTAGACTCAACATTGGATAACTAATTTGATATTAGTAAACAGGCAAATAGGGATTTAGTTTTCAAACTTTAGAAACTCAATGTTTTTTTCTCTAATCTCATGAGCAAATTGTTCTGATTTCTATTGACAACACTGGAGAAAAACAGCATGAAAAGAGTCGATTTAGAAGTATCTAAATTA
The DNA here is from genome assembly GCA_037367295.1 of Apogon hyalosoma. Taxonomy (NCBI): domain Eukaryota; kingdom Metazoa; phylum Chordata; class Actinopteri; order Kurtiformes; family Apogonidae; genus Apogon; species Apogon hyalosoma. The sequence continues at coordinate 27,567,794 of JAPQRP010000006.1, read as the reverse complement.
AAATGACAGAAGCATATGGGGTAGCGATATTAAGATGAATAACAATCAACTGTATGAGTCAGCTTTCAAATCTTTGGAGGAAAAAACGCTCGCCTTGAATTAGAAAACAGAAAAGAAATCAGAGCCAGGCCTGACTTACAGTTTTAATTTAAAATATCATCATATCATAGTTGTTGTTTAATAAGCCGAGACAGAGGCAAAGAGTAATGGAAGACAAAGGTCTGAACCGAGACTGTGAAAATAAAAAAAGCACAGTTCATTTGAAAGCCTGCACAGTTTTTGCATTACATAGTTTCCATATGTTACAGTGTAAAATGCATGATTTTAGGTACTTGTCCCTGGCTCTGTTCCCGCAGATGGAGGCTGTCCATGAATAATTAGCTCAGTTTGAGCTTACTCGTTAAGAAGCTTAGAAGTGCTATGAGCTAAAGTATAAGCCGGCTTAGTGAGGTAAGTCGTGTACACCAACTATTGACCACATGTTCTTGCGGTTCACAGAAATATTCCAGCATCTTAAATAGGTAGTTTACAGGAGCCTGATCACCTGACGGATTAAGGTGCTTTTTTAACCTGAAATCATAAAGACGCAAAGATGGCTGTGAAAATGCCGTAACATGCCGGGAGCTGAGCTGTCACCCACTGCTACTGTAAAGATTCAATTTCCACATCCCGTGAATGCTTGAAATGATTACGGCGGGAGAAATAGTATGGATTGACACTGAATCAACCTGCAGGTTACATCCAGCAGCATCACTAAATGAAGTCTTTATAGCAGCATGTTTTTTTTTTTTTTTATTTGATCATACCGTTTATTAGAATGTGCAGCGTTAGTGACCTACCATGTCATTCTGTCTGAGCTGTGATGGCGCTGACAGTATAGGATAAGAAATGTATAATGGCCTTGCAGTCCCCGTTGCCTTTTAAAGACATCTAGATTTTCCAAGCCATTACCTTTGAGAGATGATGACCAGTAAAGAGCAAAATATCCTGTTTGAGCCAGTTCTTCACAGCAACATTGACTCACACAGGAGGGGACCTTGTTTTTGTCAGTAAATCAGAATGGCTGGTGAGTCTTGTTGCTGTATACCGAGGGAATCACTGGCGGGTCCCATTCTTCAGGTTTCTTTTGTCCTTTGCGCAGAAGACATCGTAGTGACTTCAAGGGTCCTCCAATAGATAGTCCCTGTCTATAAACCCCTTTGGGAATCATTTGCCACATTGTGAACTTTTTGGCGCAGTCGCTAAACTAATTAGACCACAACTACCTATTAAACAGTACAAGAATAGCAAACATTTCTATTTCCAGGAGGGAGAGAATTAAGACTTTACCACCATTAGAGCAAATGGTGCGTATCACTACAGTGTACCGCATATAGCAACCAGTTAAGTGCCAATAAATGTACCCTTTGTAATTCAGCCAGTGATTTTTTTCATCCACCATTTCCCCGAGAGATCTTTTTTTTTTTTTTTTTTTTTTTTTTTTTTTTAGAATAACAATAAAGCTCCATCTGTCCATCCATTTTGGAAGCAGTGCATACAGCTCAAAAAAATACCCCTCTTAATGTCAGACTTGTGAGAGTTCTGAAAAAATATGATAAAGCTGTTGTTCACTGCGAGAAATAAAAGCAGCCAGTATAGCTGTGTCACCCTAAAGAAGACACCGTACTGCCCATATTCATTTAACACACCAAGTTTATTAAGCAGCTAACATTTTAATGAGCAGTTTGTCTTCATCAGTACAGAAACTTGCGGGTTATAAGTGTGCTCTAGTGTCTTCTTTGGCTCAGATACAGTATCCCCCCCTGCTAGATCTAAAAAAGTATTTCAATTTTGTTTAATTATGGATGTTAAATTTGTTTGCGCTGCGTTTCAACTTTGTTAAGAGATGAAAAAATGTCTGCTAGCGAATGACTACAGCTGGCTAATGTATTTGTTCTACATGCGGTGCATATAATGTGGAATATTTACATGTTTCACCATATTTCTGCAAGATTGACTTCTCCCAGATCACACTCAGGCAAAAAAAAAAAAAAATGTCATGCTTTTGGTGCTGAATCTCACTGTGGTGTAACGGCCAATGAAGATGTACTTAAAGGAGTGACGCAGATGTTACACAGATTGTCAGCGTGCTGCTTTCTCCTTGCATGTATCTAAATTTGGACCGCAGCCATGTAATATCAGTACAGAAACAAGCATCACACATAGGTTTAGAGAGAAATAGGGTGGGATTGAATTCTGCATCTTAGATATAATTTGACAGCTGTTTCATTCCACAAATTGTGTTATAATAGGATGACAATAACATTAGAAATCCTTTGTAGTGAGCTTTGACTCTCTAAAAATGTACTTGTGCTAATCCACTGTATTCCTCCTGAATATTTGCCAGGATAATACCCTCAACAATCAGGAGAATGTCAGTCATTAACAGCGTATTTTTTCACCCATAAACATATGGATGTCGCACATATTCCTAGCTTTGAAAGGAGGCTCAGAATAGCTTACTGCAGACAGTTTTGATACAGATGTGTCGCTGCAAGGCAGGCTCTGATACACGATCAGATTTCACTGATTTCCTGTATCCTGTTCCTGCACAACCACAAGAGAGGAAGAAGTAAATGTGGTGGCATAATTTAACTCTTGATTGTCTCAGTTAATTTAGAAACAGTAAATCTGAGATGAGGCGATGGAAAGAGGCACATTTTGAAACCTGCTGTTGCAGTTCGTTGGTCTACAGCTCACCCCCGCTATTGGCATATAGTCACACTGTATCCATTATTAATCACATGGTTCTCAAGGACGACATCTGTGTAAATTAGTATTCAGAGAGCGCGAAGATCACTTACCAGCAGTGACTTCAAAATTAAGTATTAAAAAAACACAATTCTGCCCTCTGCTTCTGTATGCCACTGCCATATCTTTCTACTGCGGTGAATGGCCATGGGGATTTAGTTGGAAATTTCAGACTTTTCTGTGTTTACAGTGAAATCGTCTGTGCATGACAGATAAAGATAGTGCTGTACCATTAACATTTTTACCTAGTCGTCTTATCTCATTTTCTGAATAGGTCTTTGCAAAAAAAAAAAAAAAAAAAGCCAAGAGCCACTGAATCCCTTGCAGATGTGTTTTAATCACAGCTGCACTAACAGAGCAGAACTCCTTATGAATTTAGTTTTATACTGTTTGCAATAAGATGACAAAGAGCAGTTAATTTAATGACTGCGGGAGTGTGTCAGATCTACAGAAAGCTTAGAAACCACAGGTAATACAACAATCTTGTTCCAAAACCCTTTAAGTAGTCACTGTAGAGCTGTCAGCCACATCACAGTTTCTTCATCAGCAGAGTGTTCACATGGAGCTGTAGATGTTTAAATGTCAGGAGTATTTTACAAAACTATTGTTATCAGTAGTATGAAAGCAAAATGAATAGAACACATTGAACTTCTGATCAGCCTAGAAATCACTTATGGTGATAATCGTCAATTAATAGTAAAAAAAAAAGTCTTGTTTTCAGATTGTTTTGTCACCACCCACATTTCTAATGCTTAAAAGAAAAGTAGTTAATTTAACAATGAATTATTGTTGAATCAGTTTAAGTCTAAATGAAACTCCAATTCCACAATAAATTGAGGCACTGAAGCACATTTTCTGCTTTGTGTTCTGCACTAAATATTTCTGCCTGGTTGTGATCCACAATGAGATGGCAAAGTTTTTGTTTTTTTTTTGGATGCCTGTGATGTCTGTGGATTTTTGGATTAGCCAATATGAGAGGGTGTCTCTTTATATTCTCCCATATTCATGAGAGAAAATGAAAAGCTTCTATCACAGTAAAAAAAAAAAAAAAAAAAAGCACTTTATAGGGGGCAAAAGTTCACAGATGAAGTCTCACTGAAAATTCCTTATCAAAATACAGAAAACTATTACGGTAAGTTATTAAATTATCGTGTGGATGACTCAAGTCTGACTAAAGGTCTTCTTTCATGTAGTGCACCGTGGTTGAAAGGCAAGGCACTGTCAGTGCACACTTAGTGGCTGACATTCAGCTAATGAATCGTCATACTGTAATATATTCATCTCCCTGCTGTTTCTGAGAACAGGTTGGATTTGGCTACAGAGGGATTCATCTCTTTGCTGCCTTCTGCACACTTTTAGTATATCACTGGGTGAACAAAACAAGTGAGTAGAGAGTGGTCGGTCATGCAACTGCTCAGAGGCATCGGGTATAGGTCTGTGCCACTTTTCCATCAACGACAGCGTGACATGTCCGCCTCTCTGAGTGAAAACGAGGAGTCAATTGACCAGGAGGCAGAGAGGGATTTGGGGAGTTCAAGGAAGTGAAAGTAGTAATCTGAAGTTCCCCTCCAATGGAACTTCACCTTCCTCACAACCTATTGTGGCACTTAGAGGTAGCAGAGGAATTGCACAAGAACAACAGCATCTAATGGCGTAAGCATCCTTTTCTCTGCCTGGAATTACTCTACTAAACCTTTACTGGGCCTGTTGAGAGTGCAAGGGCCCTCCAACAGTACTGTGACCTCTCACCCGTGAAAGCAGAGCTCTCAGCCGACTCTGGTGGTCTGAAGACATTTAGGACCGCACTGTGCCAAAGGGGACGGATCTCCTCCTTGGCATTCATGCTGGTTAAGAAAAGGAAAGGCATGACTGTAGGAAATTACACATCATTAGTCTAAAGATAACATAATAAGCACAGCATGATAACTAGAGAAAACTACCATCTGTTACCAGAGGTGTGTGTGTTCTGTACCCCAAAGACTCATAAAGAAAAATGTGCTGTGCAAAGAGAGAAATCCCCAATGCCAGCTCACATAGTCAACCACTGACTGAGAAGCCTTTGAACTTGAGATTCAGAATTGATTTTCTTTAAGTTGCTTTAATGGGTTTAGGCTGTCACCCTGTTACCACTGTTCCTCAGCAGCACCACCCCAATCCCTCTACGACTCCTTCCCAACATGCAGCCATTAAATTTAAATGCGAGATGGGCGTGTTTCAATCCAGGAGGAATCTTCATGGCTTCCCTCTGTCACTCTGTTGTGACACGTTTCTCCGTCTTTCTCCCTGGCGACGTTGGCTCACGTCCTTATTGTTTCTCACCTTCATCCGTCTAACCACAAACACAGTCAATACGTATGATGTGTCACCAACACCGGAGTGGGCACCCCACTGCTACACTGATTTTGTAGATAGCGTGGTTTGCCGCGCTGGCGACTCAATCCCTCGAGGCGGATAGTATTGTTAGTCCTCCAAGTGCAAGACATTTAACCTGGCCACTTAATCACCCATGATAATTGTATCTGCTGTGAGTCCATATGCTGTATATTCGGGGCCAGCAGCTTTCGTCGAAGCCAAATCATGTTCATTATGTAATTATAATTTGTCATTTTAGGCATTCTGGTGTTAGTAAGTTATGTAGTTTGGCTGAAGTAAAAATGAAAATCTGATGTCCCCCTAATATATTTGGATTATGAGAGTTTCTGCATGTATCAGATGTGTATGTAAAGATAAAAAAAGTAAGATAACGTATTAAAGTTACAATGGAAACAGAAAACTTTGTTAGTATATAGCAAAATATACTGTGTGACAATAGAAAAAGTGCCTGTATCTTTATGGAAATATTTCTGTCAATTGGGTACTTTGTGTTCCTCTACAGGTGCAGGCAGGAAAACTGCATAAAACCAAAACAAATAAACAGAAATGTGACACCGGACAGGGTAATTCAGAGTAGGAATTGTTTGTTTCGAAGCTCCCAAAAAGAAGAAAATAATCCAATGGTATGAGTATGGTATGGTTGTGGTTACTTAAAACTGTTTAACAGGAGAATTTGTGTCATATTTACTGTTACCATGACCAAATTACATGCATATGTCCTGTTATAATAATTTAACTACATTATATCTGCTAATCTTTTTACAGTAATTACAAAAAAATTGGTTTGCACAGACTTGAAACGCAGTTGCACGATAAAGCAAGTATAATTATGTTTCATTATTAATTACATTATATCGGTAATTACGTAAAAGCAAATCCATGTTCATCTTTTGCTGCAGTAGGGATTATTCTACAGTTTATTCTAAGTATTCTATGATTCTAAAAACTGTGTGTTAGAAGGGTTAGAACTCATTCACTTTCTGCTGGAGTGCTCTGAAATTACTCCAAAGGGATTCGCCAGTGTATCTCCATATCATATAAAAAGTCTGCATTGTTCGCCTTGTCCATTTGAGGCTACACGCCAACTCTCATTTCAATTCCTTTAAACTATCTGATGGAGTCATACAATTACTATTAATCATTTCTCGAGGCCCTGCCATTACAGGACTTATATCAATCCTAATTTAATCTTCTTGGTGTGTGCTCACTTTTTCTCTGATCAGCAGGAGATTATGACTGAATCAAGATTTTAAATACAAGGATGCATATGTTATATTGGCATACAGCTTTATAAATGCAATGCAGACCGCTACATAACAGCATATGTGGAGGTATAAGGCTGAAAGTCACACAATAGCTATAGACTGAATGCATGTTATGGTTTTCGCTTTAGTTTTTGAGATGTTTTCCTTCTGCTTTCTAATGCTCGCGGTTTTCCATCTTCTTTATTCTGCTTTAAGGCGCAGTCTTGTTTTCATTTTCCCAGTTGACATCCCATGCTGGTCCTCGGATAAGCTGATTTCTTTTGGCATTTAGGTGGCAGGTGGTGATTTTTAAAATGGCCATTGTGTAACTATACTTGCCATATAATATTTGTTTCTTTACACCCCACCCTGCTATTTGTTAGTGGCAACATCTCTATGGTTTTTGCATTCATCCTCTAACAGTGCTCACAAATAAAACACTTTAAAAGCCTGCAGTTGTCGCTCATGCTTAATAGAAGATTTCCAGCAGTGTAATATGATGCCGGCAGGCCCTAGCTGCCCAGTCTCCAACAGCAGTGTATTTGCACTTCTATGACGCTGCTGTTTTCGATGACCATTAAAGATGAAAACAAGAATACAGCCCTTTTCTTCCCTAGCGTTAGGTCGGTCATTATGGAGCACGGCTCAAAAAGGTAATCAGAAAATGAGTATAATTTGCACCTGCATTTGTTCCATCATTAGCATGTGTCTGCCTGGTTGTTCATGCTATTGAATGCCTGATTGGCTGTTGCAACAAAAGAGGAGGCGACCATTTGGGATGTTTAGCAAGTGAAATGGACTATGGGGAAGAAAGCTATGAGGCACACTGTAATGTAGGATAATGCTTCTTTGCCTTTTTCACATAAAGAATTAAAGATATTAAGATGGCTGCAAGGTAAAGGGTAGAGCACAGGAGAATTGCTAAGTTCAACTCCCCGCGCTGTCTGTGAATGTTTGAGGTGAAATCTGTGAATGGGAGGCTCAGCCAGGGTGGCGGGGAGCTGCTAAAGGTGCTGTTGAGCGGCGGGACAGCACAAAGCTAAAAAGAGACCCCTGTCACTGAATATGCATCAGCTGCAAGGGCACTATTGTATTGTTGCCCTTTGTTCTGTCCTTCCCAAGGTGGCGGGCAAGTAAAAATGGAATATCTTTGTTGAGATCAATGAGCATTCTTGAGTCATTGATTCCCAGGCTGTTTGGATAATCAGTTAATCAATTAATCAATTAGGACATTTTTAATGAGAAATTCTAAAGTGAAATCAAGCTCAAGCCCTTTTTTTCTGCTTTTGTATACAGTCGCAGAAAAAAATTAGACCATCAAAAGTCATCCAAAACAATGATTATGCAATCAAGTACTAACTCCTGTGTGTGTCATGTGACGAAAACAGACAGAAAAGAAAACACGGAATGCCTAAAAGCACTGTTTTTGTCAGTACAAGGCCATATATGTTGATGTAAGAACTGAAGTGATTTTGGTTATTATCAAGAAAACATGGAAAATGGATCGATATCAGCTCTGAAATTAAACTTTTATGAGCTATTTTTGTTGTTATCATTATATTTGTCCAAACAAATGCATTTTTAGTTGGACCAGGCATTAAAATGAACAAGAAATTGAAAAAAACAAGGGTGGTCTAATAATTTTGTACATAGCGTAGCCAAAAAAAAGTCCCTACCAAGGTAAGATCCTTCCATTAGATAAATACTGCAGTGATTAATGTATTTCAGCTCCAACAAATTCTTTAACCCAAACTGATGCAGTAAGAAGCTTCTCATTTTTTTTAAACAACCATCAGTTTAATAAAGAGCATAAAGATTGGACTGTGTTTCAATAGAAAACGGTCATGTGGTCTGATGAGTCCAGCTCGAGCCTGTTCCAGAGTGATGGAGAGATTACCCATCATGCCTAGTGCCTACAGCCTAAGCCCTGTGGGTGCAGTGTTATGGTCTGGGTTTGCTTCAGGTGGTGTGTGTTCAAAAATTGCATAAGCTTATTGAAACATGGGGACTGCAAATAAATCAAAACAAGAAATGATCCAAGAAGATATTACGTGGTTGGATTTTTTTTCCGGCCACACTGTGTGACTGCAAAGGGGAGAAAAATAGGCTCTGAAGGTGACACTGGATATAAAAATGTTACAAATTCATGGATGAGTCAGGAAACCTCTTAAGCTGTGACTAATAGAATAATCAAGATTGTTAGTTGTACATAATGTTTTATCTACACTTTCATTTTTGCACATTTCAGTTCTACAATTATTGATTTATCTGTTGATTATTTATTGTTGATCAAACACACTCGACGTAATGTAAAAAAACAAAAAACAAAAACAAAGACATTTTCTGAGTTCTTATATCTAAGATGTCTATGAGAGAAGATAGAAGTCTACAAAACAAAGAACAGGATGATAAAGAATAAAATTAAAAATAACTTTTAAGCCATTTGGTGTAATAATAACTAAGAAAATCAAATTGAATACCTACTGCAGCTTTCATGTCTATCTATGTTCGGTTCTGCTTATTTAGACCAAGTGCTTCCTTGTCTGTTTTCTTATGTTTTTTTCAGCTGTGATGTATGAAGTTCCTGTTGTAAAGACAAGCTCTTGTCTGAGCCCCTATATTAATGTTGCTATTTATGTAAGTATTAGCATTGTTTTGCAGATGATCGCAAGCCAAATTTAATGAAAAGATCAACAAATGTGGGGATTATTTTACTGCAGTGTTTTCTCATAATACGGCCTCATTTTTTGACATATTACCATTGTGTCTGTGACATCCATTTCCCCGGAAGAATAAATGTGTTGAAGGCATTGACACGACTCGTACTGCACATTCCCCATGTTTATAAAATAGAGGACTTACTGACTTGCTGTAATATAAATTATAGCCATTGTTCTCTGAAATACCAGGCATTTGTCGCTTTTAAAGATTTTTCATAGAAAATGTATTCAGTGCTTTCCCATTTGTCTTGCCTTATTGAAATTTGGTTTTTATTCTATCTGCTGACTGCAAAATTTCTAGACAGAGAGCCCAAACAGATCATCATTTTTATGTAAACGCACTGCGTAGTCCTGATACAAACCACAACATTGAATTGAAGCAGCAATTATATCTTTGATGTGAGAGGACTTTGGAAATCACTTGTGATGTGTCGGGTTCATCATAAAGGAGGATTTGCTCATGTAACGCTGCACAAATATATCATTCGACCGTATGTTATATACAGTAGTTGCGTCATGTGTTACAACGTCCCGTGTCTCTTCTCACATACACATCCATGCAATGGTTCACATAACAGCTATTAACTGTTCTGCTTTGTTACAATTAAGTGAAAAATAATTGTGTGAAAATACGAACATTTATATAATATCACATTAAAGGCACTTATGGGGAAGTATAGATGTTGTTAGAAAAGGGTGTTAATGATATATAATCTTTATCATGTTCAAAAGAATAAAGCCTGTCTGGGGTATAATGGGCCACCCCCGACCTATTTGGACACTTTAATGACATCTCAGTGGGATAGAGAGTAGACATGGCTTAACTTGGTGAAATGACTGGACATTATGGGGCACATAGAAAGGGAATACAATATGAAAAGTTTTCAATTATGTACTGCATGTACTAAGGGAACTGTGTCATAATTGACTGGCTGGTTGAGGTTCTCCTAAAGATGTCGTAATTATGTAGGCAGATGAATAATTATGTCAAATTTGATATGTTTGATGTGCCTTTTTTTTTCTTACAGCTATTCTATTTGATGCAGTGCAGCACCTTACATTATATAACTTAACTAACAGCAGTGCTACTTTAACAAAAAAAAAATAAAAAATTCAGTGTCGCATCGCCCTTTATCTTAGAAAAGGTGTCAGCACAAGTAGGACTTGATTTATTTCAGACATGATCATGTGCTGTCCAGTCCAGTTTAACTACGGCCAGCCTTACAGCACTACTCGATTTTGTTGTCACTGTAAATTCACTCTGCCTCAAGCACTTTGGCATCATCGCTTGTCTGTACATTTTTACCTCTATCCTTTCTCATCTCTGCACCTTTCTTTTTCATTTCTCTCTAAGAAGGCTTCTATTTTTTGCTTAGTCCTTATTCATACAGTCGCTCTTTCTTACTGTTATATCACCTATATATTAAAAAAAAATAAATTAACTAAGAAAGAACTAAACATCAACCTCCCAGTGTTTTTCTGGGTCAAGTGCAAAATGAAATACAGTAGGACTAGTCGGGGATGTACCAGCGCTGGTTTCTATGGTAACTGCAGGGCTGTATTTAGTGCAGTTGTTTCACTGCGCCTGGCTCTCTGTTTTCAACCAGGCGAGATGGGAAGAGTGAGGACCATTCCCAAGGGGGATAAGCAGAAAGTGGGGCAACTTCTCCCATCACCGTCAAACAAAATCTTTAAGCTAAAGAAGGGATCATGTCATGGATTCTTTACCTTGTTTCAGAAAGAGACGATGCAGAGAGAAGATACTGTACAGAAAGCACCGGTCACATTTAAAGATGACACAAGTCTAAGTTCTGACCTTTCCAGTCAGTGTATTAACAAATGTAAGGACTATTGTAGGCATGTACGGCAAGAATAGACACTCCTGTTTTATTTCAGTCTGTGCTGTAGAAATAAATACAATTTTTCAAAGTAAGGCTTATCTCAGCACATTTTGCTTAACAATCTAGCATAATGACATTTTACTTTAGCAGTAATGAACACTGTTGGTATAATTATTATAACTGAGTCAAAAGTGCAGTGTTTTATGGTCCTTTTATTAGCGACCATACATTATGTCATTTTAATTTATATGCACTGAGTAATGCAGTATGACAGCTCTGACTGTGGTATGATCTTGAACCCATTTCTTGTTTGATGTCTTAAAAAAATTAATAAACTATAATTTTAAAGATGATTTATTTAGGCCCATATTAACTGAAACACTGGATCAAAACAAAATTTTAGATCATGCTGCTACAAGATGTATTTAATTAAGAATAAGAAGAAATGCTATTTTCAGTGAATATGAATGCAGAGCTTGTGGATTTTATAACATCTGTGCAAATTTACACAGCCATAAGGACATGTGCTGAATATTTATTGTTACAGTAGGTATAATGAAATGTTTATGTGGTCCATGTATTCTGCAGTGGATGTGCTCAGGTTTTTCTAAAGCCAGTAAAACATGTCAAATTTACATGTTAGAAATTACATTAAAATATGCCTTAACATAAGATTTTTGTTTTTCGCTGGCATGTATTGTCAAACTCATAGAACTGAGTGTCATGTCTGTCCATTAACCGCAAAATAGAGAAGCAGAAAAAAAGATGCGCATAAGCAATTGGGTCACCCTCTTTCAAAAATGATTTAGTCCTATTTAAATGAATCATGTACACCACATCTGGCTACAAGTTTTTCCAAGCCCAGGCCACTGGCATGCAGGCAGCATCTCCCATTTAATATTGTATAGGCCTGCTGTTCATGAGGAACATTTGAGTTGGATCAAATTTATTTGCGTCAAAACCCAAGGATGCACATCTCAGCCAGGTGACGGCCACCTCTGAGTAAACAAGAATAGAAGTTCAAAGCTGGAATGCTCTGGGATGTAGTATTTAAATGAAGCTGGAGTGAAGGTGTGACTGGGGAAGGCCTACAGCTGTTTGAAGTGTGACAGGATTTCACTGCCTCCCTCTGCTTCTAGCAACTCAGTTCTGGTTCAAGAGGACCACTTAGGTCTGCACCTGTCATACATGCTTGGTGGTAGCTATTTGAAGCTGTATTTGTCAATTTAAGATTAAATATGGAGTGCACAGACATTTGGGAGACAGGTAGTTGGCATGCGACAGCTCTCTGTTTCATCTTTAAAGGTAAAATCCATCATTTTTTGTCACAAGATTCTTCATGATCTCAGAGGCTTATTGAACATTCTGTTATATTCTACATGCAGCTGTAAGGCATTGCGTTTCTCATGCTGATATTTGCTCTGTTCCTTAATTTGAGCAGCAAATGAATTAATGGTTGAATTAAGAGTTCTGCCTAATAAATGCAAAAAACAAACACAGATTCAAAACATGAAATGTTCTATGAATAATGTGGAAACGGAGGTGCGAGCAGAGAAATGAGCCAGAAAAGAACTCCAGTATTTCGATGTAATGTACATTTATACGAAGCAAAGTGTTAATGGAGAGGAAATGTTAGAGGGAGGCTCATGTTGCTTCAGGAAAATCAAGCATTCATAGTGCTTGAATTTCTGACTCTGTTCAACAAACGGAAAGTTTTGTGACTTTGGAGGAGCAAAGAGAATTGTCGGCACTTTAGAAGCCATGTTAAAATGGAGCTGTGAGCACAGCGTGTGTTGCATATTAAAATATACTTGCCCCTTGACTTTTTGTGCATTATTTTTCTGCTTCAGTTAATTTTCAGAATGTTCCCGTTTGATGTTTCTCAGAGATCAACATAAAGTAGCATTTTATTAAATGAAAAAAAGAAACGTTTTATGTAAAGATGGCATTAATGATAAGATCAGAAACTTGCCAGGTTGTCTAGTTTAATTGTTTATCATTGTTATAATGATGTTAATGTAGTGTTAGGGCTGCCCTCGTTGAGTTATGGTGGTGTGCCACGCCTGTTGTTCAAAGATCCACTAATCCTCTGTGCATATTATCCATGTATTTATCGTTATTTACCTGGACTCATTGTATCACTCTAATCGTAACATCAATGGCATTGTTTTCTGGTGCCTGCTCTCTTTATTTGCTGCAGAGAACTAAAGCAATGCCACAATTAATACCAGCTAAACATTTCCTGCATGTGCAACACAATAAATGTGTTAAAAAGGCAGCGGGAAGCTTTCAGTGTGAAGATAACTCCAAACAATGCACGTGAGGTTAGCTAATATTGAGCCGAGACAATTACGCCCCTGACAAATCAGAGTGGATCAGAAGACAATGATGACTGATGTTATCTTAAGAGTAATAATGGACTTGTAGCAGCTGGAGCTTAAAGAAAACCACACAGGATTCAGGTTTAGTTTTTTCAGTTTGGTTTGTGAGCGTACAAAGAGGAATAAAACTGAGCTGAGAGCAGGTGAAGTGGTTTCATGAAGAGGTGTTCATGCCTTTTGTACAAACCTCAATCCTCCTACATGTATTACACGGCTGTCCTGTGGACATACAGAGGGCAGCGTGATGGCCCTGTTCACTGCTACACACAGCAGCTCGGCGCTGTGTGTAAGATCTGTATCTGTACCTAACACCAATAATCCTACATGGGCGGCTGTGTCTGTTATATAGAAAAAATATAGCAGAAAAAAAAAAAACTGAAAATGAAGAGAGATGTTCAGAAGACACAGTTTATAATCTACATGTGGTTTGTTTTTGATTATTATACACCGTGCAGTGCAGAACCAATGTCTGCTCCATAATGAGTTTAATTATATAGATTTTTAAATCAAAACCCGCAATTTACACAATACAAACAGCCTGCACTAATAGAGATGGGATAAAATATTGATAAAGGAATATATCGTATTGCATCCCCCTTGTGGTACCTTCTAGATCAATACACTGGCGCCAAATGTCAATTTTTTTTTTTATTAAAAGCTATGGTACATGCAGAAATGTAAGCTACAGTTAGCATATGTGTGTGTCAAAGAAGTATTAAGCCAGGAGTCTGTTTTTCTTTGTCATTTCATCTTATTTTTCAAATTCTGTGAAACTGACATCACAGTGAGCAAATATAATTCCTAACGTTTGCATTTTTAGGGTTAATTTTTCTTCACTTACACAGACATCATGATGCATCCAGATGTACATGATTGTCCTGCAAAATACACTGTTACCCTTAAAGTTGGAATGAAATATTTGTACCCCTTTTCATGAAATTAATGTGACTTATGTGATTTATTTTTGATAGATTAAGTGGACCTGGGACTAGTATGGGATCATTGCACCAGGTCACATGTGAGTACTGATGTGAATAAATAGGAAAAAAAGGAATTATTCCAACTTTATTTGCAACATCTTATAAAGTACCACAGAATACCCATGTTATCCCCAGATACCAGTGTTGTTTTGGAATCACTAATTCCCTTCTAACATTTACTTTTTGGATGACTTATAAATGCAGTCACTGAAGATGCAGAATAGCATGATTCAAACTTACACACCTTTTTGTGTTTTCTTTGTAAAATAAAAGCTATAAAATAGTTACCCCACCCCCTGAAGGAGAGGCAAGGGGTATTGTTTTTGGTTCAGTTTGTTTGTTTTTAAAACTCTAACAGCAAAACTATTAGTTAGATTCATACCAAATTGGGTTTATAGGCTGCCAGTGACCCAGACTAGATCTGATTACATTTTGGGAACAGTAGGTCAAAGTTTAATTTTTTTATGAATTTTTAAAATCTTTTTTTTTCCCATTTACTTATAATGGGTGAAATTTCACATGTGTGTAGCAGCAAAACTATTAGTTGAATTCATACCAAAGTGGGCTTATAAATTGCCAGTGACACAGAATAGTTGTGGTTACATTTTGGGAAAAGTAGGTCAAAATTTAAATTTTTAGTGTATTTTTAAAATATTTTTTCTTCTCCCATTTACTTATAATGGGTTACATTTCAAATGTCTATAAAAACATCAATTTTGTTTCAATTTACTTCAAAACTTGGCACATATATAGAGGCAATTGATATGCTAACATCAGCACATGCATATACATGATGACATCAGCTGGATTGATGCCAAAATAAGCTACAGTACGTGCAAGGGGTGGGGTTTTTGTGCCTGGCATCACATGTTTTTAGTTTTCCACTGGCTCTCTGATGGCCTGGTTGTAGCTTTTCCTCTAAATTTTTGGAAGATTTAGGTACTCAGTTGTGAAGAATATCTGTATGTTTTTTTAATTTAAAAAAAAATCATAGACAGAAAAAAACTGCATTGATTAATATGTTTCAGCCACAACAAATTGTTTAATCCTAACTTGTGCAGTGAGCAGTTGTTCATTTCTTTAAAAATCACCAGTTTGATAGAAAGCATATAGATTAGACTGTGTTATAAAGGTCATGTGGTCTGATGAGTCCAGATTGACCCTGTTCCAGAGTGATGGGTGTATCAGGGTGAGAGCAGAGGTGGATGAAATGATTACCCATCATGCCTAGTATCTATAATACAAGCCTGTGCAGTCAGTGTTGTAATCTAGGGTTGCTTTAATTGGTCAGGTTTAGGTTCAGGGGCATTAGGATGATGGTGTCAATGCCAAAGCAACTGGAATCAAAGCAACAGATGGATCCAGTCAAATATTAGAGTGTGGGGCTTGTTTTGTCCAGGTAAAGTATAATTTAACATCCCATGGGACCATTTCTTTAATCATATGTATACAAAAACACGGGGGAAAGGTGCCACAAACACCCAAAAAAAAACCCCTTAAAAACAAAACCTGCTCTCCCAAAAGTAATTTTATTTACTTTTGATGCTTTCTACATTAATTTTGGCTTGCATGCTACACCTAAGCCTGTAGGGAAATGCTAATGTTATTCAGTCATGCAACTGCAAAACAATGTTAAATGCTGAAAAATTGACCAGTGGGGGGAAAAAAAATGCTATGTTGTATTACAAATGTCATTACATCCCAATGTATAGTTTGGGGAGGCTCTGTTTATGCTGTGGCCACTTCAAAGTGTTTGAAATGTCAACATTTCCAAGAGATTAATTTAATATAACAGACAGTTAACAATACCAGAATGAAAAATGTACTCTGTCGTCCAATATTCTGTCACAGCAGCATTTTCATCTGTCTGGAGATGTGCATGTCATTTTGGGAGGGTGTGACAAACTGGCTTCCTTGAAGGCATTGATGAATGCTCATTTTGTCTTTTGTTTTACCTTTTTCTTGTGTTTGTTATTATCCCCCCCCCCACTATCAATCTGTCTCTTCACAGCTGGTTTTCCTGCAGAATATGCATAGAAAGCTATGATCTCAGATCAAGTCTATCTTTTTTATGTGTTTTTAAAATACCTTCAGTATTGGCTCTCTGCTTATGTTTGAGGGAAAGTAAGGAAATTCCTGGAGAGGATGCTTCTTGTTTGATTTATAATGAGTAAATCTGCAGAAAGGTAATCTAGTTTTGAGGCACAAGGGGCTGAGGGGAGAGCAGTACGACTGCGAATGAAACCACCTCCAGACTACAGAGCTGTCATTAATCAGATCCATGGCTGTCAGTCCAATGCCTGCTGCTACATTCCCTTCAGATCTCAGAGTAGGATATTTATGCTGGTTGTCGGCAGAATCCCTCCCTCAACCCCTTTCCATCCATTTTCTTTATGTCATTAATTAAAGCATGTACCAAATTCAACCAAGCTGTCCTTAGAATATATAGTCTAATTTTCCCAACTACTAATTTGTTTTCAGCTCGTGTCTTTTTGTTCAGGAAAGTGTCTTTCTCATTCTGTGACAAGCGCCAACATGCTTAACATACTCCACTGCTTGCAGTTTAACTCTGGACAACATGATGATTTCTGCAGGGTAAAAACTAGGTCTATTTAGTGATGGTAAAGGGACTAATTTAGCTCGTTGCGGTGCCCGTTTAAGCTGCCTTCAACACACATAGTCATCACTGGGGTGCAGTCACTAAGCTTATGGGAAGTGTGACTTACTATGCTGAGATGAGCAGTATCTGACTGTGACAGTGTGTGGTGGCAGACAAGGGATGGAAAAGTGTCACTTTCAAAAATAACACTGTCACAAGAAAGCGGTTAAGTGGCTACTACTGAAGTTTGCAGATTATTCAAACGTTGAACTGCTTTGTTACGGAAGAAAATTGAAAAAGGAGGGCAGGAGCTGCAGCAGTGAACCGACCCACTGCACTGAAGGCAATCTTAAAACAAACAGGAGTGATTCTTGGAATGAAAGTCATAAATCTTTTCATGTTTCTGCAAATACACCACTGTATTCACCTCTAAAGAAGATGCAGGTTGCTTTTATAAGACAACTAAAAGAACTGGCTGTCAGAAGAGTGCTCCATTAGAGCTACACCCACACTGCTCTTTTCTCAGAAATACAAGGTATATCATTTATAGATTCTGCCATTGTTTGCATATGCACTAGATCCTCTGGAAGCTGCAGCAGAAATTCAGTCAAAGATAGAGATCATTTTACTCCTTGTCATCCCGGGTGTTTTAACACTGCTGTTGGGGTATAGCAGAGAATCCTGATTCCATGGCAGACAGATGCCAACTTTCATCTCGTTTTTAGTTTTCTTTAGAGAGGCACTGTTGGCTGCGAACATGAATTCAAAGTGAGCATGAAAGTCAATCTCATTGGGATTTGACAAGCAAAGAATCCAAGGAATATATGCATCTTTTGATCGGCTCCATGGGTTTACATTAAAATTGACATTTTCTTAAACTTAATGAGGCATTGCCTATAATTTCATAATACTGCAGTAATAAGTGTTAATAGGCACAAAGATGTTTTGTATGTTCGAAAATGTAACACAGATGCTATAGAAGCTGCGCTGAAAGACTTGTGTAGACATGTAGGTGCAGTATTGTTGTGGGTGTTGATGGGTGCCCTCAGGTTGAACATTAAAATCATCAAACAAAACACACAATATTCTCAATAGCTGGCAGTTCTCCAGAATTTTGGAGGGCATTGTGTGAAGGAATGTTTATGGTCTGGTGAAACCACTCAAATTTCAAGGGAATGGCTGAGATTTATTAAGTACTGAGTCCATTCAAACTACACAGTAATTTATCAGGCATGAAAACTTACTGCAGCAGCAGAAGCAGCAGCAGCAGGCCAGCTATGGAGTAAATAAAACAACACAATTCATTTAGTATGCTGTTCAGGTCATCTCTACAGGTCAGACACTAGTGTATTTGCAGAGCTTTGAATCTTTCATATATTTTATTTTACTCTATTTTCTCAACTGACTCAAAGCTCAGTCACTCACATCATCAGTTACACAGGGTACTGCAGGCTGCCTAATTAGAGTATGCATTCATTTCTAGGATAAGGGGTGTTTTTTCTTAAGTTAAGAGAGATGACGATTCAGTAAATGGTGCAGACATGATGCATTGGTTTTTAATGAGTCAAAGAGTTTATTATAAATTCTAGGGAACGCAAATACTATGCAAAAGTATAATTAGCATATTCTTAGAATCAATTACTGCTTCATTAGTAAATAATGCATTGATATGAATAAAGTGCGTTGCAACATTTACGTTTATTACTTAACTGGAATGGTGCTGGTGTTATTATTATCTTATTGATCTTTTCAGACTCTTTGATGTTATGAGGGCAGACTGCTGCTTGTCTGGATTTTTTTTGATAATAAAAAGTATTGGTGTGCATTTACAGCGGCAGCTTTTGGATGTTTGTCGACATTTTCCTGGGCTCACTTGTTTGTAAAGGGGTTACTGGGGCCTTGAATTGATCGTTAGTGATCTGACACAAAGGTCTCAGTTATTCACAGCTGGTTTACATTTGTTTTGAGCTGCAGTTACTTACAGTGACTGGTTCAGGGCGTCTAAGAAAGTTTAGCTACAAATGGACTGTCAGACATGGCTTTGCTTTGGACAGATTGTAAGATAATTGGAAACATTCTTTTTGGTGAGTAATTACACAGTTTAATTAAAGTTTAGAAGCTTTGGCTGCGTTTCCCATGTCTTTAGCTAAGATGCATTAGAGTAAGCTTGGAATTCCTTTGTTTTTAGTAACAGTAAACGTTAAATGCTGGCCTAGAGTTCAGTCAGTAGTGTATCTTCTTTTACCTTAGTTGTTTGTTAGTTTGTTGTACGCTTTATCTGTGTGGAGAAACAAATTAGGCTGGTGGTAACTTGGATTCACTAAGGGGTCCGATCAAGCAAAAGGGAACATCAACGTGAAAAAGTAAATTTGCATCATTTTATCAAGTGGGCTCATTTTTTAGCTAAAGAGCTCTAATTTATGGAACTGTTATCCTTTTAAAAATACCACTAACACAGTACAGGAGGAGTTCCGAACCTTCTGCTAGGCTGCATTAAATAAACAAAAACACATGCAAAAGACTGTCTGTTACTTTAAGAAATTAAAATTCTGAATGATGAAGTTTGTGAATTCATACACTGGTCAC
>JAPQRP010000006.1:27532481-27545271 GCA_037367295.1 Apogon hyalosoma | reverse complement strand
TATTTGTCCAAACAAATGTACCTTTAATTGTACCAGGCATTAAAATGAACAAGAAATTGAAGAAAACAAGGGTGGTCATAATTTTTTCTGCAACCGTAAATGCAAATAAATGTCTATTTAGCCAATTTTAGTGTAGGTAGATCATTTTGACTTGCTCATTTTAAAAGTAGCTTCCAAGTTTCCTGTCCCTTTACCATCTGCAGACTTTTATCTGATTTTTTTTTGTGGTTGTAATGTAAGAAAACACCCAGTTCACAGCCTGACAGGCATTAATACACGACAGTATACTCGTTCATTCTTGTAATGGATTTGTCCATTTTCAATCCACATTTATTGCTTTCTTTGAGTGAAACACAATGAGCAAATGGCCAGTGTGGTTTCCTGTATTTGATGAAACACGACTAAGATTTTGTTTTAGGTTTTACAGCAGTTTTAGCCAGCGTTTAGATATAGAAGGACACCGTGGGATTTTAAGCCATTATAGCCGACGTGTTCGTGTTGACTGCTGGTTGTAAGCCTCTGTGCTCAGCTTATGTCTCTCTTAATTAGTCCAACTCTCATGGTCAGATCAGACATTTCACACTCTCTTTCACATAGCTGCAATTCACAGATTTGTTTAAAGGGTCGTGTGCTTTTTTTGGCACGTTTTAATCCATTTGGTGTAAATCACATTAACTGTCATTAATGTAGAACCAGCAGATTTTTTACACCTGCTTGGATCTTTCATGGGGATACTATATTACACCCATTTCTGTCCATCACACCATTATTGATGCAACTGACAGAGAAGCAGTTTGACAATCTGTCTGTTTAGATGCAGGAGACTGACAGGTGAAATTATTCCTGTTCTCACTAATTTGCGTTCGTGAAAGATAATTGTTAGCGCTAGATTTCAATTCAGCATTTATTTAGAGTTTTCAACATTTTACCTCATAAATACTACATTGGAAGTAAATGTTTGCCACGATAAGTTGGACATCAGCTCTTCAACTTGATTGACACTTCCTAAAAAGGGATTTACTTGTTTGCCTGATTTGTTGTGATACAAGCAAATGAACACCTATAGAAAATATAGTTCCAAAACTGCAGTAATACCAAGACAAATGCAACACACTATTAACAAAATGCAAAATGTATTCATGCCTTCCAGTGTTTGCATCTCTTCTTCTTCATTAGGTGTATTGCATGTGCATACTCATGGTGTAAAATGAAGTTGCACTTATTTATATGATAATCAGTCATTAACTGTCATTAGTAACAACCCTAAAACAGGTTTTGTTTAAATTCTCAAATTACTTGTTGTATTTAATTCAGCTGCAATTGAGATGTAATTACAGTATTTAATGACAGTTGTAATTAATAATTCCGCTAATTTATGCAGCTTTCTTGCATCCTAAGTTGTTGGCTGTAAAAAAAAAACCAAAAAAACAAAAACATACTCAATGGCAGTATTTTTTAGCTCTAAATCATTAATGCTTTCATAAAGTGGTTTTGCATTACATGTAATTTTTCGCTAAACGTCTACAGTCTGCTCAAAAAGTCTTAAAAGCTTGCATCAATCTCTAGTGTACACATGAAAGGCTACGTATCAAGGGCCTTACTGAACTGTGGATTAGGCGCAGTGACAGGGGTCGTGGTAAACTCCTCCTGTCTGGGTTATCAGTCTCTGACAGCCCACTGCTCTCTGATGGCTGCTGCCGTCACAGGAGCATGCATCACACACTTGTCAAAGCGCCTCTCCTCCACCCACCCCCTTTCCGCTGAAAGTCAACACCACAGTCTCACCACACGTATACTTACGTGCTCACAGACACCCTCGCAGATGTGCATACACACAAGCACATGCGCACACATGACAGTACACATATACAGACACCATTCCCATTATGGTGACAAATCCTGCCTGAGCAGACTCCCATCTGTGAGTCATGGCGTGGTGTGTTGCACTAGTCAAACTCCCCCGTCATCTGCCTTTCACAGATGGATCTGCAGGGTTTCCAAGGGCTTGTCTGGTGGCACGAGTGTTGGACGGTTTAGATTCAGTGATACAATGGAGTTCAGGCACATATCTCAAGCTTTGAGGTGGAAAGGGGCAGCTCTCCAACAAGGGGTCAGGTTAATCATCATGGGCTTCACTGGGTTTAATCCATTAAACCATGAGTTCAGCCATATCTGGTCTGGCTGAATCGTTTCCCTGATCCCATTTTCTCTGTATACATATCCGCACTTTCACCCTGGTTCCTATTTGGCCCCGTAATGGGATTAACTCCAATGACACCAATCTCAAATCTAGCTTTAAACTCAGTGGGGTGAATCTTATTTTACTGGTTATTCCCAAAAGGGATAAAACTTGACTTGAGTTACATAATTAGATCTCATTCCAACCTAAATGTAAATGATGGCAAATTAATGAAAAATAGCCTGATGTATTCTCTTCCTGTTTTTTCTCAGTTTGGCCAAGAAGCCTCCAGTAATAAAAAACACAACTGACAACCTATGTTAATTAATACGTCTGTTGGAATATGTAGAGGACACTGTCATAAATAATGGATAGTGTCGAGCGCAGTCTACATTCATTATAACCTAGCACTGCCGCAATGACTTTGGGTCTGTGAAGCCAATGGTGTTTTGTCCAGCTATTATTTATTTAGGCAATAAAGATAAAATAGTTTACTCCACGCCTACACTTAAAATGCAATACGTTCCCCTATTATTGTTGTTGCACCCACCCAATAACTTTTGAAACACAGCTATTAAGTAAGCTTATTACAAAGCCCTTTTCCACTTCATAATAAAATCAACGTGGAGCAATTGACCTTGGCTGAACAAAAGCCCTTTCACTGCTCCCTGCCTCATTCTCATCATGCAACAAGACATTAGAAAGCCGTTTCATTGCTCTGTCTCTCACTGCTTCTGGAGCCATTAACAGTCAACAATAGTCTTTTTTTAATACCATCACCTCTTGTTCTCTGTGGTCAAAGGTAGCATAATTCCATCAGCTTTGGCATTATTTAAGTCAAATATGCAGAAAATCATGATAGTTGTTCATAACTTGTGGGAATGCAATGAACCGTTACTAACCTGTTTTGACCTCATTTATAGAAAAAAGCCTTAAGGTTTTTTCACAAGGCCTAGAGATGCTTTTTTTTTCTTGGAAAGAGCCTTATTTATTATGCTTTTAATCGATTCAGACAATATACATGGTATGTGTAGATATCTTAGCACATGCTAATGCTGACTGTCTAAATTATGCTCAGATTACAATGAAGTTTACATTTTGTTAGGCTTGATTTCACTAATAAATAGACTTGCACTGTATTTGTCATTTAATTTCCGTCAGCACTACTGCATGCTCACCTTAAATTTACATAAACTAAATGACTAATGATGCCAACACTGTGATTAAATTGAGTTAATCTGCGATAAGGTTACATCAGTCTCACACAGAAATGCAGCAGAAGAGATGAGGATGAGGAAAAGTACAAAAGGGTCTTTCAAAAGGGCATAATAAATGTATAGTATAGAATATGGTAATGCTACATATGCAGCAATTTGGTGTGCAGACATAGACGTCACAGCATTGAAACGGTTCCAAGATTTCTTTAGAAAGGTATGTTAATCCGATTCCATCATTTTAAATGCAGACAAGTCTGTTGCATATTTAAGCCTGCAATTTTTTCCTCTTAACAGCCACGCATGAAATATAATATCTAGAAATACTGCTCGTTTTGCTGGTTAAAACGTGTGTGGTTGTGTTTTCTCGTGTAAAGGGTCAGTTCAGATATTCTACCGTAACTTCTGACATCCTTTTCAACTTTAAATAGAATCAAAGTCCAGATCCCTGGAACAACCTCACCTCCTCCGAAGGTGCACGAAGAACCAAAATAGGCAGAACAGGGTAAAACTCGGCCAACAGTTGTCTTAATAAGAACGACTACTTTTTGCATGCATACTTTATGTTGTTCAGAGTAAAAAGATTCTTTGCTTAAAGCATTAAATGGTTGGTGCCTGGTTCTATTGCAGATTCCCTGTTGTTTTACGGAGACTTTTTTTATTAATTTAGATATGTAAAACCATAATTTTAAGCAAACTAGTGCAACCTTTTCTCTAAGCCTCCAAATGATATCATAGAGGGCATCTTTTTTTTATTAGAATCAGCTTCATAGCCCAAATACGAATACACATACAAGAAGTTTGACCTTTTAGAATTTGTTACACTGGTAATCTGAAATAAGCACATGAAAAATGAAGACAGAAACACAAACAGTTATATGAACATGTGGGATGAGAAAGAGATGCATTTGCATGGTTAAAAAAAGCAACAATTAACCACACAAGCCAAATAGATTGTAAACAAGTCCAAGGATGAGTAGGAGTAGAAGAAATGCTGGGCCAGTATTGACGTACAGCAGAGAACAGCATGTACAGAATAGTAAACAGCTGTCTTTGATTTTATAGTTAAGACAATATCTATATTTATATGTATAATCTAAACACAGCTGAAACATTGACCTTACTGATTTTATTGCCATAGACTCATTTCTAAAGGTTGATGTCTCATATCATTGTCTTCAGTGTCTGGTTTGTCACCATTATTTACTTCTTTGTTTGTTTCTTTGTTTAAGTCAGTTCATGGCCACAGAAATGAGCTATGACTTAATAAAATATCACCGCTTTACTTTTTTATTAATCATACGTTATAAAGGTATAAAGTATGACTAAAACTTTATTATCAGGTAATGTATTCATATGTTTTAAATGACTTATATTATATTTAAAGCATATGTGAATCATTTAATGGGCACCACTTCCAAACCTCTTTTAATAAATCTTTTTAATTTTTTACTCTGAGTGCCCTGTGCAGATGAGCTCCAAACACACTCCGAGGGCATGACATTTTGATTGACATTTCTCAGCAATTTTTTTTTTAGCAAACAATCCATCTCAGTGTAGATGTATTTCATTATGGGCTCACTAACCTTCACTGCCCCTCCTCAGAATCCAGTGGATGTTGTTTTAGAACATTTGGTTAGTAATGTCATAAACCCATGCAGAGGCATGTCTGTGTCTCTCTTTGCCTATCCTTTCACTTCCATTTTTATCAAGAATGAGTGTCCCAGACTGAATGCTGCATCATGTTTTCTGGGGTAAAAAAAAAAAAAAAAAAAAGTCATATGATTTTGCCCTCCAAGAAAATAATGGAATATAGTGTTATAGATTTTTCAAAAGAATTTCAGACTGTTCAAACATGGTTCCTCAAAGTCTTCAAAGAATAATCCTAAATAACAGATGGCAGGTCTGTTTATACACAGTACCAGAAAAACAGAAGGGCTGTCAAAAAACAAACCACTTATTAGTTATTGGTTGTGTCTTTTCATGAAACCATGGAAGTAAACAGTGAGTTTTTGTGGCCCTTCTATCAGGGCATTTTCTAGTTTATCTTAATGGAAATCTTCAGTTTTATTTTGCAGTGGGGACCAGGTGCGCAAGTCTGTACTGAACTCAACATAAGATGAATAGCAAAGAAATTATACTGTATAAGACATATAGAGAGGGAGGAGGGATTTGAAGATGCTTTAATATGATAAAAGCGACGCACAGGGCCTCCATGTGCCTTGTATGCCCATCATGCTCACCACACATTCTTTATCTGTGATGCCTTTTTATCCCGATCACTTTGAACCTGATTCGTGTTCATGGCACATCTGCAGTGACATGAAGAAAAGGTCCACAGTGAGGCACAAAATGGATTGGGCATCCATGGTGGCTAATTCTAATTCAACGAATTGAGAGAGCTGTGTTAAGGATGTTAAGCATTAAAGAGTTGTCTTTTTCATGGGATTATCTGCGAAGGAGGAAGTCAGTATTCAGACGGAGCTGACTGGCACGGCAAGATCAGCCTCCATCCAAGTAGAACACTTCTTCAGGCATGCAAAACATGGAGACTTAAGTCACATAATCCCTTTCAATATCAGCTGGGATGTCAATACTCTGACATGAATGGATAGGATACGACGGTTTTGCAGGCTTACTGTTGTTTCCGATCACAGTATTTGCAGTGGTAGCTGGCAGTTTGCTATTATTAGCCACTACAGTGATATAAATGTTACCACAGATCCACTGACACTATGATGACAAACCATATCCAAACCATGGGTGAAGTGCTGTCCTGTCTAATAAAATATTGCCAAAAGAGCTCCAGGCAGCATTTTATTCCTTGTACCCCAACACTGTGGCATTTATGGAACCTGCAGATACTGAAGTATATAATTGGACACACAAACCTCAAAAAGCTCAAGCTCATCTCAGGGGCTAAACAAACAATAGCGTTTCTGCACATTCTGTACACGGGTTTAAATGAGACTGTAACTGTGGATCATAATTGGGCTTTTCTGGTGGTTTCATGGAAGCACCCTTCTGTCAGCATGACTAAGCAAGGCTGTCCAAGACCACTTAACCATGACTGTGTGAGGGAGCTCTAAAAACAATCGCTTTTCAGAAGAAGGAGGTTCAGGCCAATTGTTGACATTATACATTCAGATGTTGCTTATGTTGAAAATGGCATTGTCTTACTTCTTTATCTTACTGCCAAGTGTCTTAAATCCTCAACTTAAAATATTGGACATGCCATATGGTGTTGTATACAGTGTAATTCATGATGTCTTATTATAAACTAGGGTATTTGCTGTTGCTGTGGTTCCCGCAGCAGTCAAGTTTCTCCATGGAACTCATTAAAGTTTCATTGAATCTCATCTCATCTTACCTCACCTTACCTTATCGTGGGTATTTTCATTGTGTTGCAGAACCTGGATTTATAATGACTGCATTAATCATTTAAAGGATTTAAAAGCTGAAATGTAGAATATTTTCAATGTGTACATCATATCTACTGATTCTTTTTCTATACGAGCATATATAATATCGATCTTAAACATGAAACAGATGCGTGCTGCATTTGACAGAAAAAAATACAGCAGGGTTTTGCCATAGCCCACGAATGCTGAGATGAGTTTAAACTTTTGCATTAAACTGTAAATATACTGCAGAACTAACCTGAATTTGAGTGAGTCTTCTGGATTAAAATAAAATATAAAAGCAGAAACTAAAGTGTGCGAATGACAGAGTAAAGGAAGTGTTCACACTTTAATACTGTACTTATATTCAACTCCTTGGATAATAATTTGCCATTTGGAGATGATGCGCTGTGTTTCATATATAGAAAATTGGAGCAGTATTATCTTTGACACCTCTAGATGGATGGTAATAAGCTGTGGGCTGATAAATGACATATTTGGGTTTAAATTGAACCTCAAAATGGATTTAACTTTTCTTCCTCAGCAGACCTAAAAAGATATCAGAATCTTGACAGTACTATATGCTATTTC
Organism: Apogon hyalosoma; assembly: GCA_037367295.1. Classification (NCBI taxonomy): domain Eukaryota; kingdom Metazoa; phylum Chordata; class Actinopteri; order Kurtiformes; family Apogonidae; genus Apogon; species Apogon hyalosoma. The sequence goes on along the minus strand of JAPQRP010000006.1, from coordinate 27,537,886 downwards.
TCCTTGAATTAGGGTTGTTTCTGAATTGGAAAATCCAACATTTGATCAGTGCAATGATTACCCTTCTCGAAGTTCCACTGTCTCCTCAGCACGATCAAGACAATAGAGTGCCTTATTAGTAATAATCATTATGATATTCAAGCTGTTAAATGATTTTCGTCTCATATTACAAATATGGAAATGAGATTTAGATACTAATGTGTGGGTTATACTCTGAGTCCTTATCAATTCTATTCACTAAAATCAATATGACCATGAAAGACTTTGCAGTATTCACCAGTAATTCATGTTTTATCATGCATTAATAAGTAACTGGTTTAGGAATGAGTGGATTAGCAGAGAGACAGAACAGCAGTGACAGACTGAATGTGATGTTGCAAACGTTGCACTGTGAAAGTGGGTAGCCAAAAGTTGCTGCATTAAAGCAAACCTATCCTTCTTACTGTGTGTGTCTCTCATAGCTACTGATTATTTATGTGGTACTGGTAAATGTGCTGAGCATGGCTAAGAGTATAAATAGCAGTATGGACATCATCAGAGACTTTGGCTCACATGGGGGGAAAGGGGAGGGGAAAGAGTTTACTATCAGAGCATCGGATCATGGGCAACACACACACCGTCCTCCCTGACTCATCGAGAACAGAGGGAAACTCTGATCTTTCAGCTTCTTGTAATGCTCAGCTTGGAGACTCATGGGTAACCTGACTGACCTCTGTGGTCACCGGTGCACAGCTTTTGTTGTGCTTATTGCATAAGTATTCATATGAGATGACTAAGTGCATTATTTACTTACCATGTTGCCCTGGGTTCACTGACTTATATATTTGAGGCAAGGCTTAGGATTACACTGACACCGACTTGGGTTTAGCATTTTTTTAAATAAAAATAGCTGCATAACTAGAGCAATTATTAGAGCGGATATTATTTGACATGATTCTCTCAGGCAACTTGTATTATGGCTGTGTGTCACCCTGGTCACTGTCTACTTCACAAAGAGCTTCCCTTTTAAACAAAAGAGTCACAACATTGTCGTCATGTTAAACACTATAGGAAAAACATTAGCGCAATCTTGTCCTCGTCATTTTACACCTCCGCCATCACCATTATCCCTCCGTACTAATGCGTTCCACCTCTCTGCAGTCCACAGTACAGGCCTCTTCTTTGCCTTAGGTTCTTACCTTTGTCTGGAGCTTTCATCTCTGGAGGTCACACTGGCTGCCCTGGAGGTACCAGTAATGGTCAGTGTGCCAACTGTGTGGGTTTGCTAAGAGATCCATATGTTGTCTGTTAAATCACACTTAGCAGAGGAACCAGCGTAGGGCTGTTTACATAGGATGAAAAAAGAATGATTTAACGTGCGCCGCAAACGAAACTCTGCTGTGAATCTACCAGTTAAACACACAGCATATTAGAGCGGCTGTTTTTTGCTTCCTTCCTTTTTTCACCCTGTCACTTCTTGTTTGGTATTCCACGATGATTGCTTCAAGGGAGGGGGGATTAAGCAGGCAGAATAACCTTACTTAGAACACATAGACGTACCTCTTGCCACAACACAAAATTCAATTGTAATGCTTAAGTTCACTGTACCCGAGCTTAAATATATGTTTCGTTATTTGTTTTTCATTGAAGGTGTTATAATAGCACCATGGGTCCTGGCCTCAAAATGTTTATTTTAGCCTTGTGGCGAGTCTAGGAGAGTAATAGAGAAGTGGATGTGCTGTGTGCCAAGCGTTTTCACACATGGCTTAGATGCTGCTATAGAAAGGCCCTGTAGCAGGTTCTTTTTTCACTCTTCATTAGGAATTCTAGAGGGTGTTTCGACTGTGAGGTGATAATGTTTCTATGGACATCACTGGCCTGCAGTCACACAGCAAAATCTTAACAGTTCCTACAAAATTCAAGCAGTAGCATGTTTCAGTTTTTAGTATTAAATCGTTTGTAAAACTCAACAAAATTTGTGAAGACACATCAAATAAAAATGTCCATTTTGTCGCTATGTGGAGACATAATCCAAGCTTACAGTTATCCAAACGCCTGCCTCGCCCTGTGTGTACCGAAGCTCTGAGGTCCTGAACGCTGAACAAATAGCTGTTTGTCCTTGAGGATGACTGCAAATGAGAAGCCTCGGTTGCTGCACTGGGTTTTGAAAGACAGGGAAAAACAAAACCATTTTCATTACAGCCGCAGTTTAATATCTAATCAAATCATCGATCATATGTAGCCCATCAGTCTTCTATGTATTGTGATTACATGTCTCTTTCTGTCTGTGTGGATGAGGCTGAATGTTAAGCATTTTGTTTAACAACACTAGCATTTTAAAACCTGAGTGCTCTAATTTACTAGTTCTGCTGCAGAAATACAGACATGACTGCAGGCAGGATCTGAGCCTAATGACATTTGATCTCTGATGGATGTTTTGAAGCGGAGATGATTTTGTTCTCGACGTTGCCGCCCTATTTTTTGCAAGTCATACTTTTCAAATACCTGTGTGTTTAATTAGAGCTATAACAATAGTAATTAAATTGTACGCTCGGATATTTTCTCGTGAACCTACGTGTGTGTGCAATGTGCTGTATGTGTTTGATCTGTATGTGAGTGGGTGTTTGATGAAGAGATGGCGAGGCAGTTAGCATGCCATCACAGTATGTAGGATTATAGCTCAAGCTGCTGCCTGACTTGCTCAGTTCGAGTGCGTGTGCTGTGTGTATTAATCAATTCCTCGGCGCTAGATGCTTCAGAGAACATGAACATAGGATGGACGTCTCAGTGAAGTACAGCATGCGTGAAATTGTACTTCTCACATCACTGTCTTGGGTCAGTCGGGAAGCTGGCCACTGGACGTTACATAATGGCATTTGGAAATAGAAAAATCGAGATATATTTAAGATTTCTCAAAAAGCCACACTAAGGAGCAGGTCACTGCATCAAACGCTTAAAAAGCTTAAAAGATTTAAGATCCAAATGCTGCTTTAAATAATCACCGACATTATCTGAGTGTTTTTTCGCAATTAGAAAGTGCGAAGGTGTTTAGAGAAAAAGAGACCGCTCTGTTTTATATCTAAGGGGTGACTGCTGCCTTTTAACAGCCTTTAAAGGTTGCTCTTAATGGCAGGGTCTTTTGCAGAGGCCTGCTTTGTTTACTCTCAGAGTTTGGGTTCGGTAAATATGTCTGGCTTGGACAAACTACTCAGCTTGGCCCGATTTAAAGAGGAAAAAAAAAGAACCACCGCTGAGATGCTAATCAAGATTGCTGCATTGGCAATTAAATTTGACAGAAGAGAATCAGAGCTATTCCTCTGTTTTCATTATTTCCGAAAAAGGGGGAAAAAAAGTGGAAAGTGGTCCCTTTTTCTTCATCTACAAAAGCTTCAATTAACTGTGATAGCTCTATGTGCGCCTCTTAGGTGTTCACAAGGGATGGAGAGGGGAAATTGTGCCTACCTCAAATTGTTTTGGTCTATATACAGTATTGCAGCACTTTAAATGAGTTCCAAGAAGAAGTTTTTTCATGTCATCTGAAAACTATTTATATCTAACCTGTTTTGTCTGGTTCATCCCAGTCCTGGGGTGCTTAGCTAAGGAAGGAGAAAATGCCAGTATTCAAAAACTACTGCACTTTTCTGTGTTAGAAGACTGTAAGTTAAATGTCTTTGCATCACAGATGGTTAGTTGGAAGGAAAAAAAAAAGTCTTGACAATCCGACCTTTGGTTTCAGGAAACTGCAACAGACATAACGTGCTATTTTCAGATGCTGCAGATGATGTGCTTAATACATTACAATGATGATTACAGTTTAATTTGCAGTGATGTTAATATTCTGTACCTATTTATTATGACTATATTAGTACTCTTGTGCTAAAATGTAGCTTAAAAGTCACCTGGGATCTAGAGGAGATAAGTAAGGAGTTGTTTTGGGAGGAATGGATTATTTTTATCTATTGTTTTGTTTCATTTGTAGTATGGTTGAGTTACTGAATTTGGATTTATTTCTATGAAATGTTGCTAAAACAGTAATTAAGAGTATTTTTTGAGTCAGTATTATTAAAAACAAATCAACTTCCAGAGACTAGAACAGTTCCAAAATAAAGTGTTTGTTGGAGTTTATAACATAATGAGCAGTTTGCTGTAATATTCTTTTTAAGCTTTCCTAGATAATGCCCTGATGGGTTCTGTCCAGGTGTATTTCCAGTTGAGAACTTTAGCCAAGCTGTGCCAGTTAGTAGTAACACACAGAACTGGGACTACATCACTTTTAGATAATGTCCTTATACCTCTGTTTACTCCTGAGTGTTAGTGTTCTTCGGGGAACATGAATAGACATCACAGTGAAGTGCACCATGCGTGAATGACACTGGAATAAACTTCTCAAAGAATGATGGGTCACAGTGCTGTCCAGAGAATTAATTTCCTGTCATAGAGACTAAGACGGTCAATGTCAGATGAGGTCATTGTATTATGCAGTATATATTAGGTAGGTCACTATATTTCTGTACACATTCCCACATTGGGATTTGCAATATGGCCTCTTCTGTCAAATGTTGCCACCTCCAACTGTTCACAAATCTCTAATTAGTGTCCTAATGAAAAAATACTACTTCCTAACAAGTGTTGCAATCATTGGATTTCTGTCATTTCTGAATGCAGTTGCGACATTATGCCAATGTTGGGGCACTTTATAGATTTGTTTATTTCAGTTCCTCCAATAAATGATACTAACTGTCTACACTATAAGCAGGGAGATAATAAGAGAAAGAAAGATGACAGAAGGCATCATTCATGACTTAATTTTACTTATTTATTGAAGTGTTTGCTTGAGTAACAGTCTTATCATACCATTTTTTTTGTTTTAACTATTTTTATTGGGTTTTCCATAAATTATGTACATTTTGTTTGCAGCATACATTGCAGGTGAGCATATACAAAGCATAAAACTGACAGTATAGAAGTGCTGCAGTATTTTAGTTTTAACAGTCAAGGTTCCCATTCCTTTCTCATGCCCACCCCAGCCCTCAATTCGACCTTCAAATGCAGATCTTACATGTGTGGTTGTACAGTGCATGTGTACAGCTCAACCATGAGAGATACCAAATAAGAACATGTCTTGATGGGATAACATTTCATGTTACTTTCAAAGTTGAGGTGCTGTCATAATTGAAAACATACACAAGACAAACAAGGTTAAAAAAAGGAAAAAAAAGAGAAAAAAAGGTGGGGTGGGGTGGCCTCTCATCTGTTGTATCTGCTGTGGATGTATCATATTTTTTTTAAGTTTTAGAAAGTGCATATCTCTGATCCATCCAGTGATACCATACCTTTTTTTTATGATTGTCTTTATCTATCTATCTATCTATCTATCTATCTATCTATCTATCTATCTATCTATCTATCTATCTATCTATCTATCT
>JAPQRP010000006.1:27512594-27524999 GCA_037367295.1 Apogon hyalosoma | reverse complement strand
AGATAGATAGATAGATCGCAAACTTGAAATTATATGCGTGCACTTTCTGTGTATTGTTTGTTGTTTTTATTGTACTTTGCTCATTTTATTAACATTGTTGGCATGAAAAACACAAATGCATTCAGTGGCACTCATAATATCTCTTTTTTTCACTGGAAAAATTTGGCTAGTGGAAATTCTGATTGGCTGGTGATCAAAAAAGTTAATTTAGAACCCTGGAGAGAAACATTTCATGGTCATCCAGCCAATTATTCACAGAATTAAAGATACAATTTTTACAGTATTACCTTAGAACAAAAGGGAACATTTGGACATAAAGAAAGCTTAATTTCATCAGTATAATAATAATGTAATTACCATTTTTACTCACAAAAATGTTCACTGGTTATTACTGGAGTTATTAAAAGGTTATTATTACTTAACTAAAGCATATTATCATGCTATTAGCTGTAATGTAACATCATTTTAATGCTGGATGATTCCCAAATGTGACAGAATCAACCCTGGTGAATTGTCTGTGTGTCTATTATTAAGACTCTACTACATAATCAGATTCTATAATAATATACTTTAACTTTATAATAATATATGATATTTCTGATCATATGTGTGCTACATGTTATTCTCATTATACAGAACAAAGAGGAATCACATCACATGCAGGCAACACAAGCCGTGCACTTAATACATACAACTGATTTTAATATCTATAAAAAAAATGATATTTAATGAGAATTTCAATGTACGGTGTGTGGTTAATTATCATAAAAAACATCATCATTGTCATGAAAATATATTTTTTATGAAAGAAGTCATCTTCAAAGACGGTGTGAGGTAAAATTATATTTCTGCTTGAATTTGCCTCGTTTTAAATTACATCTTCAACAGAGGCTCTGAGCAGAAAATGATGATCCCACCACTAGAGAAATATCAAATCATTTGTATTGAGTCTAGGAATGTATAAAAAGGTTCAGCTATAAATTGAACCTTTTTATGATTCTGACACTATTACAACTGGTGGCGGATGGCTCCCAATGTTATTTGTGCTTGCACATTAAGGTGTGACCGTTTATTTCTCTCTGCAGACTGCTTTGAAGTGAACCCTGTGAGGAGCATCCAAAACGACAGGATATTCTGGTGAGTGCCCAAATTGAAATTAAAACCCTCTTTACATTTACATAATATGTGAGTCACATAGCACATCCAGACTGTGACAGGGCAAAGGGAGAGTTCGGGAAGACAATACACAGATTGGATCGATCACCGATTTTTTTCCTCCCGAGGCCACAATCGGCATGCATATTCTCACAACATCAACCACGTAAAATCTACATTTTTGTCAATTCATTTTCCTGTTTCACCCAAATTGTCTGCTCAAATGAAAACATATAGGAACTGTGATATACGATATTTCTTTGTTCCGCCCCTTTTTGTCACATGCAGATTGAACCACATGTTCACAGAGAGAGAGAGAGGCAGAGAGGGAGAGCCTGTGTTCAGTGACACTGTTAGCTATTCTCTCACATAGGCAGGGTTGGGCTGGCGCCACGGCTGTTTGCCTCATAGCCTGCGCAATGGGAGTCGGCTCCATTATCAGAGCTGCTGCTTCGCCACCCTGCAGCAAACCCAGCATCCTCTGCTCCTGCAGATTTAATTTCTTATCTCAATAGGGAAAACAGCCCCTCTGATGAACAGAAGAAAACACCCAGGGCTGCTCTGAACATGGACACAGAATACATACAATTGATCATTTGATAAACTTATAAGCATGCATAGCTCTGATATTCCTCAAAGGAATTTATGTTTGGTCATAGAGAATTTGCTTTATAACTGTAAATAATGACTCAGGGAGGGGAAGTTTTTCTGACTATTAATCCAGAGCTGAAGCAATTATTTATGGAGCTGCCATCAAGGACATATCAAACATTAAAGAGAATCCCTATTAGGTGAATGTCTGTAATGTGCTGCTGCTGTGTGCTCCACATTCTCTGACAAACTGAGGCCCAGTTTAACACGACAATGCTCTCGGGTGAAAACGATAAAATATTTTAGCAGATGTGCCTTTCGCTTAGACAGCAATGGCGTTTTTGGGTACAGAAAACAAAAAAAAAGTGAAACCACCTTCCAGAGCAGAAATCTTAAAACTGCTCTACCGCCTCAAGGGTTGAAAATGCAAAACTCTGTTTTATCGTCACATAGAGTTTACATCACAGGCACGAACCAGTACAGGAAAACAACAACATCAGATTATTTCCCTGCGACAGACCTTCAAGTTGCTCTAGCCGCTCTAATTTACATCTAAGAGTCATTTCAGCAATTGTCATGAATCTTTATAGAGAGTAGCAGAGAGCAGAGAAGGAAGATGTTCTATTTCCTGTTTTGTGATTTTATTTCGCGCTAAGATAAAACAGGAAGAGAAGTAGAAAGGTTTTACGCAGGTTCTTGGTCTTGGTGGTGGTGATGCCACCTAGTCACTTGGCGTGCACACAACATCGATAGATAGGAAATTTCACACACTTTTGCGTGTCCGTCTGCATGCAGATTTTTCCATCAAAACACACGTCTAAACGCAGAATTAAACGCGAGAACACAACGCCACTTTTGCTTTTTTGGTTCAGATCGTTACCGTCTAAACGTAGCCTGAGTGTCGTCCCTGTTAGTGTTGGCAAATAGATAAAGGCGGCTCTTCAACAGCTATACTCTCATGTGACATCAACTCAACTTGAACCGAGCCACGTGTGTTCTTTTTGTTAAGAGTCTTGCAGGAGCACATTATCACCTCTTAGAGAATGGAGCAGCTGGATATCTTTAATGACACATTTTAATAAATGCCTTTGTGAGGGAAAACTCACCAGCTTCTTACTGTGATGTTACTTTGGGCTTTGTGCCCATTGTTTTTTCATTTCCTACATCTTTGACAACCCACAAAAGTTCGCTCGCTCCATTTGAAGTAAGTAGTCAGAGCGTGTAATGGAACTAAAGGATCTGACTTGTTGTGGCTTTTCCAGCCCTTTACTAACAGCTTCATCAATGTCATGGAAAGCCACTACACTGGTAATTGTGTGCCAACTTTCTCAGGCTCTAAAACAAAAGTTATTATGGGAGTCACAGAGAAGTTATACAACATGATGTTACCTGGGTAAATTATAGCTTTCATATGTTACCACTTTGAGTTCTGACCTGTCAAGAGTAATTAATTACTTATTAACTTAAAGATCAGAAATTCATGGTCGCTCATAAAGAGAAGAAATGCTATAATGATAAGTTAAGACATGCATTCAGAAATAACACACCATCTTCTTTAAAAGAAGTGTATACATATATTTATATATTTTTAGAGTCTGTGCCACTGCCTTTAACCCATTATTGGGCGCTCATGGAAATACTCTGAATTGCAAAATTTCTGCCTTAGTGTGTTATTGGAGGACATAACAATACTTTATTACTTTTGTGAAATTTTTCAATTTTTTTTTATTGTCGTGAAAATCAAGGTCAGTGAAGTTATCATATTTGGTTCCTTACCCATAAGTGGTAAAAAAAAAAATACAGGAAGTAAAGAAGAAAAACACATGTAAGGTAAAAAGAACATGTATTTAAGAACATTAGAACATCACTTTATGAGTATTACAACAACATAAGCGCTGATCCAGACTCCTGTCCACATCCACATTACCCCTTTGAACATCCTTCCTTACATTAGTACCATTACTTCATGGTACCTAACAAAGCAGGTCCACTCACTGTTCATGCAGAGGTGGACTTTGCAGACCCTGTAGACCACATTGGACCTGAGATTGTTGACTCACTGTCCTCACTGTAACTGTTACCGTCACTGTCTTGTAATGTAGTCACTTGCCCCATTAAGGGATTAATGCAGCTTATAGTGCGACATTTTGTGTGCATTATCACACATATAGTAAATGAATATCCACCATATCAATGCATATATGAGTGACATCAACACAGGTCAGGCTAAACGTTTCAGATATTGAGCCTGATCGTTTTCAGGTGGCTGGGGTTTACATAATGTGACACTGTGAAATGATATTGATTATTCCTGCTTTGAGCTAAGAGTCCTCTGTGATGCTTCTGTGCACAGGGGCAGGGTCTTGCTTTAGTGCTGTATATTGAAATTGACCGTATGAGCTAATTTGGCAATTGGGTTCAAGTAGAAAGTTAATAATCCTTAGTTTGAGCAAAGTGTTTAAAGGAAAAGTCATTGTGGTCACTATTATTTTCAGCTACAATACATGAAAGAAGAATGCACACTTTACTATTTTTAATTAAAATAGAAGGAAAAATTGTCTGTGAATACTGGATGTGGGTGAATTTCTGATTCTCTGTGATTGTCTGAAACGCATTAATTCAAAGTGTGTATTCTGAGGCAGTTATAGTTTTAGTGTTACATTTTAAATTAAATACAAAAGTTGATGAGTGGTCATGGCATTGTTAATTATCATCATTTGTCTTGAGAGAATTTCTTTGGTGGGGGATTGAGTGCAGGAAATGAGTTTGACACCTATGACATTATCCCGTTGACGATACTTTCATTAGTTTTTTTATCCTTTTTAATTTATATAGAGCAACACTTAATACGACGCAGAAGCGAGTGCAGAAATAATACAGATTCATTTTTTTACACGGATTGTGCATTTGTCATTATTTTCACATGGCCTTCGTAGTCAAATGTGTCAGCTAGAAGTCGTTATTTTTAATGAGAAAAAAATTCGCTAACATAACAACTCTGCACACCTCAAGTCTTTGAGAGTAGTACATTAAAGACAGAAATAATGCACAGTTCTCAGCTGGGGTGAAAAAAGAAGACATCAATCTTGATAACAAGTATTTTGATTAGACTTCATCCTGATTACACTGCAAAGGTGTAAATCCGACGCATTTGTTATTTCTTTTTACAGTATACGGAGTCGTCTGTTCACTAGTCAAAACAAATCAGGCTCATCTGTGTGACCCTTAACAGCTGACACGGTCTCAAACAAATTCTGTCAGTGAGAATATGAAAGTAGAGGGGGGAAAAATTAGAAAAGCATTCAGCTATACAAGGTTTGATGGAAAACTAAGATTAGAGTGAAATACATGAACAAGTAAATAAATAAATATGAAATTTAATTAGCACGCATTATTAAGAATGCAGTTAAAATGCTTATTTAACAGTTCTCTTTCCCTTAAGTTTGACAAAGGTTTCATAAGCATTTCCTCAGGTTATGAAACTACCCAGTGTTTTTCTATATAGAGTAAAATCATTACCACCCTACTTAATAATAATTAACCAGCCTTAAGCAAAGTTTTAAATAAATGATTGATTTTTACCTGCAGTGCTGCAGATAAACTGGTGTATGTGTGAAAAAGAATAACTATCACTTTATTATGTATTTCTGTTTGTTAAAGCCTGTATGTTTTCAGCATGTGCAATCTTTTCCTGTTGACATGCAACGTATGATGTTCTGCTAATGTTATCGTGCGCCAGGAAAAAAGCAGAACCAATTAACATGTGCTTTAAATCTTGTGAAAATGCAAAGCTTTTCAATTAACCATTTTCCTCCATGAAAGCACGTTGAGTGCACTGAAATATCAGCACACGAAAATATAGATTTTTGAGTCATTTCGAAATTAGACTCTCTTCATGCAAATGGCTGTTTTGATGTCTTTTGTTGGCATCTGCTGCTTTTCTCAGGGCGCTATAATTAAACAGGAGGAGGCCGCAACCCTTCTTTATTCTGTGTCAGTTTGAGAAATGGCTGTTGCGAAACACATTGTGTCAAAGTAATAGTACAGTTGAACAACAGCTAGACTGCACATACAATGGAAGCCCTTTGTAGGACTGTGTACATGAGAGAATTTGTGATTTAGTTTTATCTTAGATTTCTGCTAAATTCTGCTGAATACTACTCAATCTCTTTTCTGTGTCATATATAAGTGATGATAAATCAGATTGTATGAAGCGACATTACTTTTTGCTCCCCACAAGAAAATTATTGAACTGCTTTGACGTCTCCTCAGAATAATAGCTGAAGTCATGACACCCGCAATTATAGAAAAACACAAGAGGAAATGAGGGTTAATAGTTGATGCTGAGCTCAGTTTCACAGTGTTAAAGCACTTTGAGCTTCTTTGAGTTGTTTACTGGCATGTTGATAGCTGCACTTCATCAGAAGATAAATAATCTTTTCGAATTACAGAAAAATGCCATATTTCTTATTTACTCTCCTCATGTCACCACCCGGCTTTGCACCCACAGCACCATCCTGTAATCCAACAACATCCACGGGATAACTCTCATATATCATCCTTAAAGAGCACAGGCTGAGGTACTTTGTCAGAGTTTGCAGTCCAGCAGAAAAGGTACAAAGAGGGTAGAAAATAGATCTCTTTGATGAGCAATAGATTATCATAGAGAGGTGAGCAAACATTCCTCTGAGCCACTGCACCCGTATGTGCGGTGCAACAAGACTTATACCATCTCACACTCCACCAAATTGCTGTCTGATCCCAAAGACAAGCTACAAATGGGAGATAATCCTCTTGAGTCTTTGTTAGAAACTTAAGTGAAATGTGAAACTGAATCAAAAGAGACCTTTGTTTGGAGTCTCACATCAAACAAATCTAATAATTATGATAATTTTATTCGCATGTGTTTATTTTATCTTGCCTCCTATATTTCTAGGCTATATATACTTTATGTTAATGCACTGTAAGGCTTTTGCTTACGTCTTGTGGGAAAACAGTGGAGGCGCTCTCAACCCTAAACCTGTTGTTGTAAAGTGACATTTGACATAAAAAAAAAAAAAAATAATAAATCCCTCTGAGCTCTGTAACGTGAGACTGATTTATTGAGGGACGCCTGACAGCTGAGCAGCTACATCCACATTTGGGTTTCATAAATACTGAAAGGTTACGATTTGGTTTGTCTTTGAGGAACACTGCATACTGAGAGCACAGCTGTATGTGACAACTTCCTTTTAAAAATAGTCTGGAGAGAAACAGCCCAGTGCCAACAGGAAAAAGAATGCAGCTACCTGCTGAGCTAAGTGTTTCTGTTCCACTGCTGTGTGTTTGTATGCGACTATTAATATGTTTGCTTATATTGTAAACAATAGCTAATTAGAAGGACATGAGAGGGGATGTGCAGTGAGTTTTGCAAAAACATTTTTGTATATGCCTCGGAGAAAATGAACTTGTCTCCTTCTCCACAACTATAGGCTTCATGAAATGATGATACTCATTACTGATTTCTCTAGCTATTTTTTTTTCAAATAAACACACAATTTGCTCAGTAATATCATGTTATATTAGATTAGATTAGATTAGATGATTAGATTAGATTAGATTAGATTAGATTAGATTAGATTAGACTTTATTGATCACACAATGGCAACATTCAACAGTCAAGGCAGCAACAGACTGAAGTGCAAGAAAGACATGCATAAATATACTGCAAAAAACAAAATATTGCAAAAAAATATACATTAAAAAAATAATAATAGTAATAAAAACTATACTGCTAGATATAAGATTATTGTTTAGCACTTTTAATTTTTTTGTTTGGTTTATTTTCCTGTCTTTTGCCCTATGGTTATAAGGCAAAGGTTTATATATGTGTGAATATATCATATTTATATCCCACAGTGTTGGGGATATTATGTTGTTGGTCTGACTGCTGCCGCCAGCCCCACCGGCTCCACCGGCTCCGCCGGATTTCCTTCATGTTAACACAATAACTTGAAAAATATTGGGTTTAGAAATTCAAAATTTTCCATAGCAGTCAATATCATGGAGAGGAAGAACTGATTTGATTTTGGATGATTTACTATTTCTAGATTGGCCACAAGGGGCCGCTCAAAATTTTAAAATCACTAAACACTCTTTTGTTCATATCTCTGGAATTATTTGTCTGACTGACTTCAAATCAAGTGCAAATGAAAGGTCGTGACCTGGGGATGCCTCACGCCATGACATCATAGCTGTCTGGTTAAGGATTGGGGGCATTTGGGAATATACCCCTAGCTGTCGCTTCCGACTGCTAGTTTTGTCTAGTTTTGTATACTTTAATCGAGATATCCAATTTAAATTTGGGTGAAGGATGACGTGCAGTGTGTGTACGTGTAGAACATGTGATGAAAAAAGTTGAAAAAAAAAAAGAAAATCTGTTGTTATTTCACACAGTCCAAATGTTTTCAGTTTTATCACACAACTAGCAAATACCTTTAAAAAGCTTGAGCCAGTCAGTATTATTATCATACTAATAACAGAAAAGAATTATTGATTGATTGTAAAATTTGTTTCAATTTCTACCTAGCAACATATGAATTGATCAGGTCCCCAAGCCACAGTTAGCACGCTGTTGAGGGAAACGTATCGTAAGTGGGAAATATCGCAGTATCGACAGGTATCAGATGTAAAAAAAAAAAAAAAAAATCTATTACAGGAATTTAATTGCAAATGGAAAATGTGTGTTGTGTTGTTGCATTTAAAAAAATCCAGCCTGTTAAATGAAAGGAGGTTAAATGTGTATCTTGATTGTGTCTGTGCAAGTGATAGCTGCTCTGTCTCTTTCTCTTAATTGTTCTAGAAATAGTCATTTGAGCTGCAACCATTGACGGTGGAATCTAAGCTGAAGTTCAAAACCGCAAAGAAACTGAATATGATGCTGTACAGAGGGAGAGGGAGAAATGGCTGCAAACATACATACATAGTGGATCAAATGTTATGCTTCGTTTGCAGATTATGCTTAACTACTGTATTTTTTGAAAGGTAGCATGTTCTGACATCACAGAGTAGGTAACACATATTTTCCACTGACTTCTAGTAGGAAAACAGCCTCTCAGTATGTTGTCTTTTCAAAAGTGCCGTGTTTAACGGTTCATGCTGTGAGTTTCTCTGGAGAATCGTGTCAGCGAGACCTGGCATCTCTGGAGACAGACGTAGTGGGACGTCCCAGGCTGCAAGAAGATGAGAGGTGCCAGATTAAGAGCATGCTGAAATGCATCTTCATGGTCTCTCATCCAGACGCCCACAAATCGGGCGAACGCGTAAAGGTGCATCAATTACATTTGTGTGTCAGCATTTGCGTGGATCAAATAAATGTAATCCAGATGAAAATGCAGAGTTCAAACATGTCAGGGTGAGACAAAGCATCACAGGAATTTAAATCAAACATCATGTTCCCTTTGTTTGAAATAAACCACCCCTGATTGTGCAGCACAACAAGAAAAGCCATAAATTATTCAGGCTCTCCCCAATGGCCGCCCATTTACAGCTCGCTTATTTCTGGTTGGACGCATTCTTCTGCCATATTCCACGGTGATCTGCCTGTTTTAAAATGGCAGCAAAATACATGGTGACCTCTGAGTAGGACTCTAATGCTTAATTTATTCATTGCCTCTGTCTGTATTGGGTATGTGCCACAAAGCCTGTAATTGTGAATATTGTTGAATATCAAAATGAATGTGAAGGGGAAGGAGCAAAGAGGATTATTACAGCAACATGTAAATACCAAGGTGAAATATGGCTCCTTCTTCATCACAGTGTAGGCGCAACAAGGAGCAGGCAGGGGAGGAAAAACAGAATGCAGTGGTCATAGATAATAACATCATTTGTTGTATTGTAACCCATGAAGGACATCTCTCCCGACAGTACAGCACGTCATTTTTCTTCACCGCTGTTCCTTCATTCATGCTGATGTGAGGTTCGACATAGCGGCTGCAAGAAAAAGGAGAAGATGGCTTAATGTCCTTTCTGTGAAGCATTATGGCAGGGTTTAGTACCCCATCCTCTCAATACCCGGTCTGGACTGTTGCAGAATATAGTCAGTTCTTATTTATTTTTATATACAGATGTGGATTTATGATACTGGAAAATGGCAGAATAAAATAGACTCTTGCAGGGTATTATACTGTCTCTGCAGGGTTTGACACTGCTGGCAGATTTTCAGACATTAGGTCTTGGTTTGAGTCAGAGGTTGAGTAGGTTTAAGATATAATTGAAGAAATGGAAAATGTATGAAGGTGTAAACACCTGAAAATGAGAATCGTGTTTTCGTTCTTCTGTTTACAGATAGAGTTCACAATGTTTCCACAGTAGCTCTGAAAGATTTATTCTTTTTTTTTATTTTATAGTGGGCAACATTTAACTGTATTGCCATCACTTTCTGTATTTGAGTGTTATTATCTCCTTATCGTAAAACCCCAAACACTGGCGCTAACAAGAGTATTTAGTATTTTTACTTTCTACTGCAGAGGAAGGATGCAATTTTCAACTTCACCAATGCTATACAGCTCAGTGAACCTTTAGTATTTGTACCGTCAAATATAAAAATGACCTAAAAGTATCATTAGGTGAGATATGAGCTGAATTTATTCTTACTGATGGGGCAGGGGGTTTCTGTGACCACTAGTGAGAGTAGTGAGTCACTCTGACAGTCTCCCATGGTGAGGAAAACGAACACCACAGGGCGAGGTGGGATGAGAACTGCAAAGAAACAACTTTTAGAGTCAAAGAAAGTGATAAAAGCTAGAACCACTGGACTGCAAATTATTTGGTTCGTACCAAGATAAAAAAAAAAACCAAACAAACTTAGATTTAGATGTGTTAGATAATGTATCTTGTTTTAAGGGTTAATTCCTTATTTTAAGTGTTTAGCTTTACGCTATAATCTCATTTCTAGATTTAGCCATCTTAATTCAAGAAATCTTGTCAAGTGAAATTATTTTGCTGCATGGACAGATAATTTCACTTGTTCTGAGTACCTTTTTCCTCAGATTTAGTGTTTTTATCTTGTTTTTAGACACCTCTTTTTTGCAGTGTGGACAAATCAAAATCAAATCAAATTTTATTTATATAGCGCCAAATCATAACAGAAGTTATCTCATGACACTTTACATATAGAGCCAGTCGAAACCAGACTCTAATTAACAGAAACCCAACAGAATCCTCCAGGAGCAGTTCTAAATGAAAATAATGAAGTTTGATGCTGAAATGGCAGCGTTTCTTCTACATTTGTGAGTTTCATTATGAGGCTTATGAAGGTATAAAGCTATCATATGATGTTTGTATCTTTGCTAACTTGGTGTGTTTATTGATCCGTTGTTCTCACTAAACTGCTACAGTTCTGACCTTGTTTGGATGATTCCAGTTAGATTCCATTAGTGCAGCTATTGCTTTGTTTATCAACTTTGTGGTCGCCTGGAATTCCAGTGGGGTCGCCTGCAATTTCAAGTAATTGATAAAACAAAACACAATACTAATATAAATATTTTTTAATGATTCAGTATATATTTCATTCTAATTAAAACACCACACACTTCCCCTAATAAAAATCAAGTTCAAATAAAGTGCAGGACATAATATCTGAGAGGGCGTATCTTCATTGAGCTGATCATGTGACTGTGTGCGTTACTTCGCTTCAACCTTCCCGGACACAGTCGCATTCAGAAAACTAGACCGTACAGAGAATGGAAAGATTTCTTCAGCCGCCTGGCCCCGCTAAGACATATCCAAGAGAAACTGGGAAGCAAACACCAAAAAGGTGCATTATATACATTATATAGCTTAAATGTCAGCTAAAAATCATGTTTATTTGCAACTTTGTGTAGCAAACTACTACATGATTAAAAACAAATTAATTTTAGCAAAAAAAAAAAAAAGTCTCCATTTTGCATGTCTGTGGTCGCAGAAATTTGTGATGTTAAAATGGGATCACGAGCCAAAAAAGGTTGGGAACCACTGAGCTATTGACAACACAAACTGCAGAGAAAATGGAGGTGATTTGTGGTTTTGCTGTTGTTTGTTTTGTTTTTTTGGTTTTTTTTTTCAGTTTAAAAGCAGAGCTAAGCTAACAGAGCTATGATGTGAAATACCAGCTGACACAGCACTTGAAGATAGTAAGACGCTGTTATTTTGACCAACTGACTTTTGGTTTGAGGAAGAAAACTTGATGCTACATAACTTAGACGTGCGTAAACAATGAGCTTTATACTTCTTTCGGCGAGTGATACAGTCTGTGGATACATAGCGTGGATTTGTGGGTGGTTTTGGTTGTTCTAAGTGGGTTCTGGTACACAGCTTCCTCCTGCTGTAGACAGTTTGGAATATCAGTGTTACGTAGAACTCCTATCATGCATGGTTTAAGATGTAAAACACTTTTATTCACTATAGATTTCAGCACAAACCTCTTACTGTATGTGTTTATTTATTTATTTTTAATGTATATGTATATCCAAGTAAAATAAAATAAAAACAAACCGTCTCCTACATTTAACGTTGTGGCCCAGTGTAAATTAGAGTCCCAGTGTTCAATATATAGCATTTAAAGGCGGACTGCAGGCAAGTGAATAGTTTTTAAACGGCTGTTGTTGATTTAATCACACTCTGGGAGCACGGCGTCATCAG
>JAPQRP010000006.1:27477003-27496865 GCA_037367295.1 Apogon hyalosoma | reverse complement strand
ATATACACACACACACACACACACACACACACACACGCAAACACAAAATGAGTTCATTCAGTTATCATAGATGTAAATGGACCTGTTTCCTAGATCAAGACTGAACTTTTAAACTCACTGGTTTTTTTTTCCACTTAGGACACATTTTCCTCTGGGAGTCATTATCTATACATACAGCACAACAACAAGTTCTGACATATTGTTAGAATTGTTAAAGGTTGACTGTGTGTTATGTAGTGAAGATGCAAATTGCCACTGAATGAATACCCTTTAGCTTCTATAAATGTGAAATACCTTCTTTAGAGCCAGTGTTTGGTTTATTTCTTCTGGCTTATTTAGTAAAGGGGATGTTCCTGGTGATATATTTCAGTGTTTAAGTGTTGTTAATTATTTGTCTTATGGTGTGTGTCATTAGGGCTGAATGAGATATCAGTATTGCCAGTCGATGATGTAAGACATTAGCATATTCATTACATTGAGTGTGTGTAATATTTCCTGCCATAATTTAACAGTAGAGATCAGTGCAGCAGATCAGACTCAGTCAACAACTGAAGGAAGTGAAACCACCAGCAACATTTTAATTCCTAAGGGAACGTACATGGAGCTTCACACAACTCGTTCATTTTCTGGAGGCAACATTCGTTCAGCTAGGGTGTTGTGTATCTTGTCAACTAATTTCCACCACCTCAAATATCACCTGGTGCAGTTTGTAGAGTGAGTAAAAAACATCTGAACAGGAGCAGACTGGTACTGATATTTACTGTTGTAACCTGATTTCTTGGTTGGTTGCGTTATCCAGTCTCTGTGGGTTGTGTGTGATCAGCGCTACAGTTTATCTTTATTAAACACCAACATGGCAGGAGACTAAGAGCAGATCTTTACCTCGGCAGGACATGTTATTCAGTCAATGTCACATGTTCCACCTTAAAGAATGATGCATAACACAAAGAGGCTGTAAATGAACCACTTAAAAATCACTTTCAACTCTGCGATGTAGACTACACATAAAATAAAAATGTAATTAACTGGTGATAATAACAGTGAAAAATATTACAACACAATGCAGTTATGCCGAATTAATTAATGTGTTAAATTTAGTCATTCAAGTCAAAATGTAAAGTATACAGATTACACCATTAGGATACAACTTATGACATGTAGGGATGTACCAATTAGAGATTTTGGTGGAGAAATAATCACGGTTTCACGATTGCTACGATTATTTTGTGGGGGATTTATTTCAGTGAAAGTGAAACTTAACGTGCGTTACTAATTCCTCTACGTCTCCCGCCGTTGTGAAGCATCAGACTATTTTAAATGCAGTTTGCCTTGTGATCAAACAGAGCGTGTTTACTGCATCAGTTCATAAGTTCACCCTCCCGAAGCTTGTATGACAGTCTGAGCTGCTGGAGAAGAATGGCCTTACTGTACGGAAGCTGTGGAGCCAGATTGTTGTGAATGGGTTGAGCAATGGTAACCTGAAGCTGCGTGGATGAAGGTTAGCGAACGCAAACTGTGTGGAAATGAAAGTGAGCCGGCATCAAAAATATATTTACGGTTTGAATTTCTGAAGCGTTTATCTGACAGCTTGTTCCTTCTTGTCATTTTCACTTGTGGAATGTTGAATGCAGTGCTTCTGTAACGTTGCTTTCGTTCCATGCGGGAAGCACATATTGGCGTGTCTTTGGTTCCACTCCACTGTACTGTATGAGACGGTTTTTGGCAGTCTTGATGATTAATTAACCGTGACGTTTAAAATCGCGATTAATCGTAACACCATGACATCATTACAACCCTAATGCCATGTAGTTGGTGTTAAGTATTTTCTATTAACACAAATAGTATCCTGTTTTGGTGTCACGAATCAGATCTATTGTTATTTCTCTTAAGGACACTGAAATATGGGGGTTTTAGCCCTATCACCCAGTCCTGTATATCACTGATAATATCTGCCCTATAACGAAATAATTTTCTTAGTTAGTCGTCGCTGGGTGTTGTGGATCATTACTCCAAAAACACATAAAGAGAAAATAGCACTCCATTTTCCATTTCTGTGTCATGGGAACTTAAACTCTGGTCCAGACTTAAACACAGCAGGTGACACTAATGCACCTTAATCCTGGATCAACTGCTATGAAACGGAAAAAAAAAAAAAAGAGGAAATCCTTTGCAAGATATTGCTGGAACACAGAAGCACAATGTGTTGGGGAAAAGTGACCTGCTGTCGCTGCAGGTATGAACGCTTAATACAAAAACAGGTATTTCAGCTGATTATATACTCCAGTGAAAATATAACTATGACTGTTTTAATTAGATCATTCTAAACCCTTCTGAAGCATCTATTTTGGACCTATAATATTTATTTATTTTAATTATTTATTTCTCTCTCTGTAGCACTTTGAGATGCCGCTGAATGAAAAGTGCTTTATAAATGCAATTATTATTATTATTATTATTATTATTATATTGTAATTGTATACCTGTAATTACAGTCATGTTATTATATATAAGATCCTTATAGTGTTATACAAGCTCATTAAGAGTTAGAGTTAGTAAATAAATATCAAATACATCATAGAGCGTGACTAAAATAGTAAAATATGAAGCAGTACATAGTAAACCTTTCATGAACTTGATACCACTTATAAATGCTTGATTGTAAATGTGGGGTAAAGTCAGTTTTATATCCTTGTTTATTTTAGTTTTTGCTGTTGAAGGAAAAGAATTGAATGACTCAATGAATGTGTTTATTAACCTATTAACTGTTGGTTGAAAACCATACAGTACAATGGGAATCCTTCATCCTCATGCATTTTTTTTTGCTTCAGTTTTTATTCATTTTTTTTCCATCCAGACTCCCTGTTACTCATTCTGAAATCCATATCCCTGTGTATGTCGTATATACAACTCTATCAATTTCCTGCGTGGTCCTCTTCACTCTGCCAGAACATCCCAGCCTTTTTTTCTGTACTTACCCGATTTCCGAGTGTTTTTGACCCCTGCAAGTGTGTGTCTGCTTTTTGATTCTCGGTTCGTTCCTTTGAATCCCGCAGCTTCTTTTTCCTGAAGCCGCATCGTTTTGGTCATAATCCTCTGCTGAATGCTTTTCCTGCCAGCTTTTACCACAGTCCAACTATGTTTTTTTTTTTTTTTTTCCTCCATGTCCTCTGTTCACAAGTTATTTAACTCATTACCTGATCTCTGCGCCTGTTTTTGGGTCCCGGTCTAAGCCTGTCTCATCTCCGAGTGAGTGTTTTCTTATTTCTCCACCTGGGTCAAGGTTTGTCACTTTGTTTTTTGCTCACTGTTTTTGCTCTGTGGTCAGTTTTTTTTTACCCTAGCACACTTTCCATTATTTCTCGTTGGCGTGTTTAGCAGAATGTCTCTTCAGTCTTCATATCTCTACTTACTTTTGCAAGCCCAAAGACTCTTCTGTGCCTTTACCTCACCTTAACCCACAGACTATTCTTCTTTGTCATTGGCTGGCAGCTTGAATAGAATATGTGAGTAATTTTCTACACAAACGACACCTATTGCACTGTCTGTCCTGGAAGAGTGAGGCTTCCTCTGTGACTCTTCCATTTTGATCCTTGTAAAAAGGTTTTTCAGAGGTGGGCAGGCTTTCTTTACTCAAACCAAGGGTCAAGCCATTGCTGTTTTTGCACATTGTACAAAGTCTTTGAAAGTATTCAGGGACATTTTTGTGATGTTGGGTTATAGAAAAAAATGTTACTTGCCCTAATCCCCCTCCATGTCCTATCCACCTGCCTGAAGATTCAACCTCATCACTTCCTCTTTCATCTTTGTGTCCTCAGTCTTTAACTACAGACTTTAGCTCCAAAAAGGAAGCTATTACAGGAGTATATTTTGCAAAAGTAATATTTTTTTTCCTTCAGTGTGAGCCTTTGGTCCATGTGTATATGACATTTTAGGTTGGAGAAACTAAGATTTTTAAAGCTCTTTTCCAGTAACTTAGTACTGACCTTAGAGCTGCACAATATATCGTTTGAGCATCGTCGTCACAATGTACGTGCGGGCAATAGACACATCGCAGGTCCTGCCATGTAGGAGGCAAAGGAATTCAATGTGTTCTTATCTAATTTCAACCTGGGTACCTGACACACACTGCACACAGCGATCCACCAATCACAATCATTTTTAATCAGTTTGCTGAAGGAGACCACGCCCCTGCACATGGAGCGAGTCGCTGGTAACAACATTGAAAAATGAGCAACGAACAAGAGAAAAACACCGAAAACGAAGACTTGGCGCCACAAAGAAAAGCAACGTCAGTTATCTGGAAGTATTTCAGCTACAAGAAGGATGATATTGAAACAGTTGTTCTGTGTCGATAGTGCCTTCCACCTGTCGACACAACGAGAGGAAACACAACTAATTAGTTTGACCATTTACGTCGGCACCACACAGCTATTATATCTTCCTGAGTATTGTTTCATACCGCAATATATATCGCGGGGTTAAAAAAAATCACAATGTCAGTTTTTTCAAATATCGTTGCAGCCCTAACTAACCTGTACACATCCACTCACTGGATGAATCTCCAATTTGCACTCTGTACATATTACAATATAAATCCACTGTACATAATATATACATGAACTTATATTTTTAATAGACCGGTTCTCTGTACACATCTACCAAGTTATTTATATTATCTGAACTATTCTCAACCCATTGTTGTCCTTGTTTCTAGTCGAATGTTTGTTCATATTAGGTCTATTTTTAAAGTGTTTCTGGGTATATATTTAAATTGTTCGTTGTGAGCAAAGAAAAACAAAGCCAAATTCCTTGTATGTGTTTACATACTTGACTAATAAAGCTGATTCTGATTCTTTTTTTTCATGAACTATATATGTTAGTTTTGTAAATTTGGGGTAGGACAATATAAGCTTAACTTCTTCCTTCTCCATTTCGGACATAAAGCGTGGTTGAGGAGCCACAATGTGGTAGCTGATCATTGTGTTCTTTTGTTTGTTTGTTGTTGGTTTTTTTTGTTGACTTACTGCCTTCAATACTCTGGAATGTTCTGTTTAAATTTGTGGTTTCTCTTTGCCTTTCGTTCACCTTTGTATTTAGTTTCTACTTATGTTCGAAATAAACTTGAAAGTTCAAAAACCCACTTGAACATTTCTATAAACTCTGCTTTGTTTGCACCTGCATGGACGATGGTACACCCTGTTTTGTACTTGTCTATTATTGCGACGAACACTGAAACAACCTGTATCTAAAACATCAAATCCAGGGGTGTAAATCAGTGTATGACCTGCAGTCGACTGAGGTCCACTTGGTTTGTGGAGATGGACCAGACAAGCATTATGGCCAAATTTACAACTCAATACTTAAGATAAGCCTCTCAAGCAGCCGCAGTGTTGCCGTGGTAATACTATATGAAGCTTGAAGCAATGTACACATTCTAAACATCCAAGTAACAAGAAGAATAGGTCAATAAAACCAATTGTCGGACAACAGAACACAATCGAAAAAAGCACTTACATGGGTAAATATCAAAAGTATCAAAGAGCCCAATGAATAATTTCATAAAGCAACAGACCAATGCGACAAACTTTGCACCACTAAGCAGATCCAACAGTCAAAGTATTATTTCCCTACTGCTAAAGCTCACTTAACAAGCCAAAGAAGTGCAAAAATAAAGGTTGTGTTGTGGCATGAATGTGGTCTTGCATTAGCTCTTTTCTGATCATAATGTGGTTTTATATGAATGAAACTTCTACTATCAGCTACTCCATTGTTTTGTGTTGTATTGAAATAATTCAGACCGAAAACAAATGGCCCAGGGAACTTAACTTGTCATTGCTACTCAACCTCATGACACAATAAAGCCTCTACATCTGTTACATCCAGTATTATCCATGGTGTCCACCGTTTTATGTCCGCCAGAAACAATGGTTTGTCTGAGTGTTTGTATCATTTGTAGGCGTTTTTTGCAGTGCTGTGTGGACATGTTGTAAAATAAAGGTCATGTGGACAGAAAGAAAAAATCTGTTTAGAAAAATATCTGTTCTGTGTGGCCATGGCATTAAAGTTCTAATACTAACTATGCACTCCAGATTCTGGCTTTAAAGAGCCATGGGTTCCAGTCAATATTTTTTTCCCCAGTTGTCATTCTGGTTTCAGTTTTTTTTTTTTTTGGACCATTTAATAAGTGAGCCGGTGGTCCATCTTTAAATTTCCCCTCCGTTAATAAGATCTCAGGTTGAATCGAAGGCTTTGATTGACAGGTGTATATGACAGCTCGGTGGCCAGCCGAGTTCGACTTTGGGTGCTTCTGTTTATTTAATAAAACACATTCTTCCACTAGTTTACACCAGTGGGTTCCAAACTTTTCCAACTCAAGACCCAAATAATAAAATGTATGTCTCACCAGGACCTGAATTTACAAAATACATCATGAATTATTTTGATATCTGCATTTTTATTGACTCTTCCGCTGGTCAAACAGTATGTCAGTCTCTTTATTACATTGTTTTTCATTTTTTAAAGTTTTTTTCTTTTACGTAATTTTCTTAGTGTTAGATTTTCCTATTTCATGGGTCCTTTATTTTTACATTTTGCCGTATCATAAAAATAATTTTCACCTGGTTACATTTATTATGACTTTTACATGTTGTTCCTTTTTCATTATTTTTGTCTTGTACGTTTTTTACCTCCTCTCTACATTTCTGAACTCTTCTATCGTTTAATAAGTATATTGAATTCACACTATTATATAACGTGTTATTGTTATTTATTCTGTTGTTACAGAACACTGGTATTGTTCATATTGTGTATCAAGAGCACATGGGAGTATGCTGATACCGGCTGTGATATTACAATACACAGTTTAATATCTTTTGTTGAAAACATTTACATATATGTGAGGGCCTCCCTTGTCAACCAGGGAAGACTTCTTGCCACCTCTGTGCTCCAAAAGGATCTGCATCAATAAGACTTTGGCGAAGTTTACTCTTCTGCAAAGTCAGTAAGCTAGCGGCTATCATTAGCTCACCCGTGACCCTTCATTAATAGCTCTGAGCCCTCACACTCCCACAGCTTCCCCCCTTTTGTCCAAATATGGTCACTTCCAGCTCCAAAAAGTCGACATAGCAATGATTGAATTGCAAACTTCAGTGGTCGATGTCACAGTTCCTCCGTAATTAAATTCACCCTCTGGTCCAGTAACAACAACCACAGTTGCTAACTTAAGCATTGTTGGTGTGATTGGATGAAATCTCATTAGCTTGTGCACCTTACGTTATGGATCATAGAACATCATATTTCCACAAATAAAAACCCAATGAAATACTGTTCCAAATACCTGCCAGTGAAAAAACAAGGGTCTGTTATCCACTGTGCATGCCAATTAATATTTTACCCTTTAATAGATTTAATATAATCATATTTTTTCAACACTTTTTGGGTTGTGCA
Source organism: Apogon hyalosoma (assembly GCA_037367295.1). Taxonomy (NCBI): domain Eukaryota; kingdom Metazoa; phylum Chordata; class Actinopteri; order Kurtiformes; family Apogonidae; genus Apogon; species Apogon hyalosoma. Next base: position 27,489,419 of record JAPQRP010000006.1, on the reverse strand, counting down.
GTTTAAGTCCCTGTAAGTTTATGTGTGTCTAATCCAGAGAGTAATTTGCCTGAAAATCTTGTACCATAAAATCCTTGGTAAGAAATTAAAGGCTTCTGTCCACTCAAAGACTATATGAGATACACAGACACTTTAAAGGAGCAAACAGGATTAAACAAGCCTTTATACTGAAATCACTAATTATACTTCAACTCCTTCTATCAAACAAGACAAACAGAAATAGTTTTAACTCTTATACAGACGGTGAGCTGCCTCCTGCAGTCGAGGTACATTAAGGTAACAGGAATGCAACCAGCCTGAACTATATCTGAGATAAGGTTTTTGCATTCCTAACCTGCTGCTTTAGTTTTGTTAGTAACCTTGCCCTCTAGCTCTAAATTCATGAGTATTGATTGGTTGGGAAACACTCAGACATTCATCTTTTCTTGACCTCTAATGCCAAAGGTTTGTAGAAGCTAATAAAAAGCTAATTATTTAATCAGGCTCCTACAAGCAATTTTCCTTAACTGTTTTGTCTCATTTCAGGTAAAGTCAGGCCGGGGGGATAGAAGTGTTCATTAGAGTCTGATGGTGTGTTAGATTAATGGGAATAGATCAGACAAAAAGCAGCTGCTTATTCTTAATAATCACCTCACTTTTCTGGTTTTATCCCCAGATGATGCTGGTAATATTGCACTTGGAGAATAAACAGGACATATCTGATGTATTTAAACACATTAGGTCTGCATTTAGTGACATATCATCAATATGTTCATCGTTTCGGGGCATTGCTATTCATGCACCCCTATTAGTTAGATGTAATTGGGCTTTGACTAAGGGAACACAGCTGTTGAAAGCCATGAATACATACAGTAATATGATTGATACTGTGCCATATAGTGTATATGATTCTGGGTATAAATCAAGTCATTAATCAAAGCGCTGACATGTAGGAGTAAATTACAGGAAAGCCGGGGGAAAAGAGGAAGGCTGTGGTGGAATTTAGTTTCGTGGATATGCCGAGGATGAGATTGGTCTCATAGTTATGACAGCTATCGGGCTACTCTGCACCTCCGAACAGCATCCCTGTTTCCTGAATGAGTGGCTCTGTCTGTCCACTGCTGAGTCATGATGACATTGAGAATGTCCTTTAATAAGCGACTTACAGCTGCAGCTGCTTTATGGCTTGTCTTCATCTTAGCCACTGTGATCGCTGCAGTTACTTAAAGGAAGGGCCTTCTGAAAAGACTAACCAAACCTTTTCTCCAATCAGGCAATTTAAAAATAATTTGTCAGTAATAAATACAAAATGACAACATCGCTACAGTGGAATTAATTTCCTGTTCTGCTGCAGCCTGTTAAACGCAGTAAGTCCTAGGTTACCTGATTGTACACCCAGGGACTGCCATTACCTTGTTGATATCTGGGGAATAGAGCACAAAGAAAGGCAGCTATCTGCAATATGAATGCATTCATTCAAATCCATAATTGATTGAAGCTCCAAGGCTAGTTTTTGTCTCCCTTGACAAATGGTGGTCAGCAGGATCTGATGTAATGTGATGCCTGAAGGTTTTTCCAGCGGTTTCGTTTGCTGCTTTTGAAGAGCTGATATCTAGGAAGAAAAATAGAAGCTCCCATCAAGCCAGTAGGCTAGTACTAACTGTGCCTTTTAAAAAGTGTAGAAATGACAATTCTATTATATCAGAGTTTTTAAATCTGTTATTTTTCTTTTCTTGATACTTGCCATTCAAGTAAATTTCAATCCAGCTTTTATATTCTGGAAAACTACATGTCACACTTTGACATTTTAGAACAAAATCCCCCACTGCTTTTTTTTATTTTAATCAGATACATAATACTTCCATCTCAGTCACATCACTAACCATTATAATCAGCCTGGAATTACTCATACGTTAAGTCATATGAAGTTGACTTTTAAGGCTGGTTTTAATACAGAGATGATAATTAAATACTTGTTTTTCATTCCTGTAACTGACGATTTTTATGCCACACACATCATGTCTCTGTAGGATTGACAGTCAGAATTTCACTGCATTGAGGTAAAAATGGAAGTCGCAGGCGCCCCTGTTGTCATACCATGGGATTTTGGGCAGCAAAGCCGGCTGCACAGGAGGACAACTGTCTCCGTAACAACTGTCTTTGTCTCGCTCAGATGGGAAGGAATCACAGTGATGGATAATGACTTGACGGAGTATGTCTTTCGGCCAAAGTAGCTTGGCACTGAGGATTTTTTATTTTTTTTTTCTTACTATCCATTCACTTCATATAAGAGCATGAAGAGAGGAAGAAAGAAAAAGTGTGAGAGGCTGAAGTCTTGTGGCTCCAAGGAAAATAGAGCACGGAAGTGAAGTGTTTGATGCGGTGAAGAGGAGCCATGTTGGAGATTAAATGAGACCGGTTTGTCCTGAGCTGACACCGGACTTATCAAGCTGGGCCAGGTAATGACTCGAACGTGGAAAACTGGAAAGTGGAAAATCAGTTGCTAGGCTATTGTGGACGGGTGAAGGACTTCATATTAAACAAGTGTACATCATCATGTACCTCCCAGCGGTCGCTCAGTGTCACATTGCAGTCACACCACTCATTGTCACATTGCCTGTCAGAGTGGGCTGTAGCACCACCACACACAAGTAGAAGCTGTTAATATGCATGTCATGATAGACTGTGAAATGATAGACCGTGAAATCTGTGACACCTACACTCCTACTTTGTTTCTCTCCTTCATTCCTTAAACTCTGACATGACAGCTCTGAATCCAACCTGGATGAATTGGAAAGGACTGGAATGACGTATCAAAAAGCAAAAGCTTGCGTCATAAATACTTAATTACTCGGATGAATAGCTGAAGATGACAGGTCTAAAGTCGCTCCTCGAATACAAATTGATGTACAGTAGAGCTCGAAGAACCTGAGTGGAGAATTCTGTTTTTTAATGCATGAAGGCTCTCTACGCACAAATGCTCGTAATATGGTAATCTCTCTTGGGTTGCGTGCTGCTCTACTGCAGGCAGAGCTGTGACATGTCATGTAGCTTGTCTTGAATTTTAGGGACAAGTGAGAAACTGAAAGCTCATGACCTTGACATCCATTTCCCTCTGGTTAGAGGAGAAATAAAAAGAGAAGAAAAGCTGCAGTTAAAATAGCCTCTAAGTGAGTTACAAAACCTAGTCTTCATTCATCTTAACCCATAAAGACCCAGTGGTACTTTTGTGGTAGTTCCCAAATTATTATTTTCTCTATATTTAACATTTCTTAAGTGATTTGTCACCATTTATTATAAAATAATCCTCTGTATTTAGCACTTTTCCAGTAAAAATCAGGTATTTTCCAATATTTAATGTATTGATCATATATGGTCATTAAAGCTCAGACTAAAGTGGAGGGTTATTATATCAAAAACCAAAGAAAATTGGAAAAAAAAACTGACGTTTTCATCAAAATATATCTTTTAATGAACATAAAACAAGTGTCTCCATCCACTGCTATTTATCAGACTCCATGGGTTTTACTGGGGGAATCAATTTTGTAGAAGATGACGGTGTTTCCACGTTCACTTCGGAGCCTCCGAATGTCCAAATGGATCATATCTGTGGACAATGAAAAGATGACAAACTGTATTTCACACCATTTATTTACATGCATTGATAAGATTTGTGGATCAAGAGCTATTACACATTTTCGATCGGTAGATGGTTTTGGTCGCTGGTGGATGGTTGGGTCTTTATGGGTTAATCAAATTCCACTGTTGAAAAACTACTCTCCTCACATTAAAGCACGCTGTAATTATTTGAACGGATTAATAATTAGTCATGAAATCTCATCACAGACAAAAGACTCACCACTTCTTTGTTTTTGCACACTTACAATTCCTCGGCTTTGTCACAATATGATTAATTTTTCATTTTGCTCTCCTTTACACTTTGTTTTCCTTTAGCTACAATGATGCAGTGAAATATTAATGATGGGACACATATTCATAGTTGTGGTATCTACAACTCTGTTTTTGTTGCCTCTCCTGCTGCTTATGCTTCTTTCCTGTTGTTTCGTAATCAGATCAGCGTTCATATCGCACCCAAAGCTGCCAAGTGGAAAAAAGGAGCAAGCTCAGTCAATGAGATTATGAATGTATGACTGCTTCTCTTGTGTGTTGAGGAATGTTGTCCTCTTCATTGCAATACTGTCGAGGACTACATGAGAAACATCCTCAAGAAACATGATTTGTGATGAATTTTAAGTGCACTCATGTGTATGGTGTTCAGATTCTTACAGAATAACATGTTTGTTTTGCCCTAGGTGTTTTTTTTCCTGTAACGCCAGAGGGAGTCATCTTCCGGAGCTCTGACTCTCTGACTGCCAGCTGATCGGGATGCTGATGTGAAACCTGCGATGGACACCAGGGCTTGATATCTGGTGAGTCTGCCGTCCTTTCCAAGTCACTGGGTATTGATTCAGAATGATTTGCGGCTCTGCCCTACCTGGGGCAGCTCTAACTGCACTGAAATTGTTGTGTTAGCAGTGGTGCATCAGCAGATTTAAAATGCAGTACTATGTAGAGCACCACTGGGAATTTGTTAGAGAGACGGCCGTGAAACTACAGGTGCAGAGCAGAACTGGGTCAAATTTGCAGTCGCTTTTCTTTTTGTGTTATTCTTTTATACTGTTAAAGCACCAGATGGGTGGAGATAATCAGTTTGAGTGCGTTCAAGCCTATATATAATTTGACTCAAAAATAAGGCAGCGCTATTGAAATGTATTCACAAAAACAAATGGGCACTAACACGTACAGTAATGCCAGCAAGGTTGCAAACAGTGCAAGAATGTGTGGGAGTGCAAAGACTGCTGAAATTAATTTTACATAGACAGTGCAATAGGTTGTTTCAGAGTGCACATATGTGCATATTCATATCTAAATGCAATGTGCTTTGATTTGACAGGTTGTATTATGCATGTTCTGCATATTAAGCTGCAGAATATATATATGTATGTGTGTACAGTGTGTGTGTATAGGGCCTGGGCTGATTCACATACACAACAAAATGCATGTGTCAAAATGAACAGTGTGTTCTCACATCTGGTTGTTTTGTACAGAGCTCTAGTATCCACAGGGACAACAAGAAGGTGCACAAGCTGTACGTATAACTGACTTTCTAAAACTGACAATCAGACACGCAAACTACTATGACTGGCCAGGTGTGTTAAACTCTCATTTCGCTCCTTACATTGCTACTGCTCTCATTTTTCATGCGTACATGTACTGGTCTGAATGCCTTTGAGGAAAGATGATGACGCCACTTTTCAAACTATTATAGCATCTGGCTACCCCAGTCTCTTGAATCAGGCCAAATTATCCACTAGGATACCACTGACAGCAGGCTACAAAAATACTTTTGTATGAATTATTTTCCTCCTAATGAACAGACTAAAATGCAAACTTAACTTGTCTATGTAGCAGCGTAAATATACTTGACTAATTTTGCCAAGTATTTCAAATTATGCGACCCTTGTGTGGTACAAAAAGTGTCTATCTAGGGTTGTAATATAATTGACTGCATCTCTAACTAACTTGAAATGGGCCGTAAAACACTGCAGCAGTACATAAACGCTGTTTCATGTTTCAGTCGTACATTATATAGCATGAAACTATTAATTAAACTTGGTACACGGGAGGATAGAGTTAATGATCTGCGCTGCGTCTTCAGAGAGCAGTCAGCCGAGAATAATTGTGTGCATCTGAAGTGCAGTAGGTATCTGTATCCCCTTAACATCTGTCTGGTGTACTTGAAGTAGGTTTGCATCCTGAAAATGTCATTGCCCTGCATCTAAGCACTATATCTGATACTCTGTGCTTCCAGTGACTGTGCTTTGCTGATGCCAGAGTTTAAGGGGAAGGTCTGAGTTTAAATCCCTGGGGTGAGTGGGTTCAGTATAGAGGGAAGTGGGCGGTAGAGGGTTTTTTGTTTAGTTTTTTTTTTTGCTTACCTTTGACCCTCTGTGGTCAGAACCCCTGTGGTTTCTGTGGTCAGGGGGATCACACTCTGCTGAGAACAAAGAAATATGATGGCTCCCACTTGTCCTCCTCTGGCTCAAAGGGAATGGCAGGGCAATGCTAATTAGCCAGCTTGTGTAACTGAATTGAACATAACTGCTGTTCCCTTCTGTGTTCCCCCTCCCTCTCGTCGTATGCCTAACAAGCAGCGTCTACAACAGTCATGCACCCTGCATAACTCTGCATATTTTTCCAACACCGTCAGACGCGCTGCTCTTTTTTTTTTTTTTCCTGCCTCAAAAAAATGTAATTCCTATAGTTAGATTAATCCTTTTTAAGAGAATTAAAGTCAGCCTTTCCTGTCGAATGAAAGCAATTTGTGTAGGGGAACTCCAGGAATATGTATTCTTTCCACATCTTCACTCAGCTGTTCTTTGGAGCATAGTTTAATCCTGGTTGTCAAGTTTGAAGGCGATAAGAGGCGTAACAACAGGATTCCCCACCAGTTCATCTCTCTGTACTTAAAATGATGCTAGTACATCTTATAAATGCTCTCTAAGTAGGAAGAGAATACATGTTTTAATCAGGGTTCGAGGGGAGAGTGAGGAGGAGGTCAAGTTATTACCCTCACATATTCAGAATTCCAGTGATGGCACAGTGCATATACGCTTCCCTCCCCTGTCTTGTGTTCTGTGGTCTGCTTCCCTTGTCAAAGTAATCTGAGTCTTGCAGTCAGTGTTTCCTGGAATACCAAGTATCGCAGGCAGTGACAGGCAGTGTCGAATGGCAGCTTATGGCTTCCTTGATGTTTACTGAACATGTTGCCCTGTTAAGATTTCATCTCTACACCTGAATCTTGTTACTGCAGCTCTAATCATGCACAGATATTAAGCCATACACTCTCATGTCATCCACATCCCAGAATAACAGGAGGGGATTTGTGATTTTGAAGTGATGTAGCTGGAGCCATCTTGAATAATAGAGTAGGAAAATATGGTAAAATCAAACACACCTGCATGCGCACAAGCACAAGTCAGATACAATAGATGCTTAGCTCCAGGGGAGTTGTGCTCAGCGTCTCGGTTTTTCTCTCGCTCGCTCTCTCAGTCAAATATCTTTTTGTTAGTGCAGATGCACTCAGGGTTGGCAAGCACATTGAAGACTGAGTCACTTAAACAGCCTCATCTTGACACACAGCTGACTCACACTCTATTGATTTGTTCATACATCATATTCTTTTGTACGGTTTCCTGTTATGTATGTATACAGGAGGGCGTTGTTGTAGATCCTCTGCACAAACTGTATGTTTTCTCTGAGCTTCCTGATATGCTAGATCACATGATTAAAAAAAAAATAATAAAAAATCAGAGGCGTGTTTAATGACAATAGAGGAGGAAAGTTATTGCATAAGCATTCTCATTAGTAACAAGGGAAAAAGCAGAGTTTAAGAAGTAAGAAGCCATTCATATTAAGGGCCAAGAATAGCACAATCAGTGTTTGGGAGCATAAACAAACCTCTTTCTCCCACAGCAACAAACCAGAAAACCTCTGATCTGAGTTGTCATGCAAGTGTAAAGCCTGGAGCTCATTTATTCAAAAGGTACATTACATCTTGAGATTTGTGAAGCTTTTGAACCGCGCTGCTTGAATCCAAAAAGACTTGCAAGCTCTTAACCTTAAGAGGCATCTGTAACAACAGAAAATTTCACTACTCACAGTTTAGAAATTAATTATTCCTTTTACTTAGAAGTCACACATTACAGGCAAGACACACTATTCTGTTTGGGTCTTGGAAATAGCAAAGAAGGTGCTGAACTTGGAAATCAAGAATAAGAGCTAAGTTATACCGACAGAACCATTCTCAGACATTAGGGAAACCAATTTTAATATTGAAATGAAATTATTCTCCCTGTGGCTATACAGATCCCCGCCATATCTAAACTAAGCTCAATTTAATCATGCTTTGTAGTGCATTTTGTATAAATATTGCATGTGTGATCTATATAAAGACATAAGTACAGTTTTGGAGTGGCTGTTGCATCCTGTATTCATGAATATTGAGTGTAGGTTGACAATCAAAGTGTTTGTCACTGATTCATGCATGGTTTTGTATGCAATTAGAACAGGTTGTTTATTGAAAGTCCTATTTATAGATCTCAAACAGCTCAGGGGGAACGTCCATAACACCCGCTGTGCAGAGATACCTTAAGAAATGCATCTAGTCTTTCATCTAAAGATGCAAGAGATGCTTCATGTAGTTGGACCATTTATTCAGTCTGCATCAGCTGAATAACACTACTACTAAAGCATATAAAATTGTTTAGTAGTTTAATTTCTGAATCATTTGCTTGGACATTTGATATAAACACTGAGCACTTGAATTTTGACACATTCCGCACAATCACTGTAAACAGACTTACAGTAAATACAGTTGCTTGAATAGCAACATTAACTCATAAAGACCCAAACACCCACCTGCGACCAAAACCATCTACTGATATAAACTGTTTAATACCTGTTGATCCATTAATCCTATCAATACACTGAAATAATCAAGGTAAAATGCAGTTTCTCAGCTTTAAATCATAATCAGATATGACCCATTTGGATGTTCAGAGGTTCTGTAGTGAACGTGGAAACACTGTCATGTTCTACAACGTTGATTCACCAATAAAACCCATGGAGTTGAATCAATGACAGTGGATGGAGACACTTGTTTTTGCATTCAGTTATTGATCTTTGCTGAAAAAGTCACTTTTTCTTCAGTTTGTTTCTCTTTTTTATATAATAATCTTTGAATTGACTCTGAGTTTTTATGAACATCTACATGAGCAGTGAATTAAATAAAGAAAAATACATGATTTACACTGAAAAATGCAAAATACAGAGTATAATATTATAATAAATAGTGATAAATCACTTACAAATTGTTAAATATAAAGAAGATATATTTGGGAACTATCATAAAGGTAGCACTGGCTCTTTATGGGTTAAAGATACAAATGACTCATGATCCAGTGCTCTATTCACAATATTCACCCCGGCGTTCAGCCCATTTAAAATGATTGTGTGTTTGTAAGCGGGAGAGCGCTGTTGGAGAGCGTAAGAAAAGCAAGACAAACTGAATTTCCTGCTGCTTAAAAATATATATATGTGACAATTTTTACTCTGTATTTCCGATCGTCACTTACTTACATCCTACATAGAACAATTTGCAATACTTCGAGCGTATTCATCATATTTCTGAGTCCTACCCTCTGCTGAGTAACTGGCTCATGGTGTAAATTGGCGGGTATCAGTGTTCATCTGTGCTTTTGACTAAAAAGACCATGGCAGGAACCCTTTGCGTAACCTTTTATATCACGTACCAAATACAGTGTATGGGTGTAGGCTCCATGATAGTGGCAGACGAGTAGCTGGTTATGAGCCACAGCTCCTCCATTGTCTAGCATGCCGGAGAAAGAGTGGGAGCCCCTAAAGAGGCCTGGCAAAGTCTCTGCTTCCATCTGCCTGCATGCCTCGCCATGGAGCCCAGCTCGCACCACTTGAGATTATACTCACGTCCAAGCTGTTACTGTAATTTGCATTGGCTCATAGGCAGAGGAGAGTGAGGAGGAGGAGGAGCTGCACATGAGGCAGGGATGTTATAAGTAGTCCTGGCAGCACAATGAGCTTGCCTGGATGTAGTATCATGGACAAGTGGCATGGGCAGAGCTATATTAAAGTGCAATAATGGCGCTGAGCAGGTTGCAATGCTGGCCAAGATTATGGCCGGTGATAGTGAATGCAGTAAATTATAGAAATGTAGTGTTTGAAACGTAACTACCTCAGTCACACTCAGTAATGGTCCTGCACGCTTTACAACTGCATTTTTCTCATTTTCCACGCTTGTCACCTGCAGCTCATGAAAGTCACAATGCATTAAACAAATAAAAGATCCATCATTCTGAAAGAGCATAAACTTAATCTAATGCATTCCACTAATTAGTAAGAGATATAACTGTTTCCTTGCCATTTATTTAAATGAAAGATTTTGTACCTGGTTGAACCCCACACAACCAACGGGAGAATAACAACTGTTCACATAAAACCCAAGGCTGAGGATCCGAATGAAAGGCAGAATAAGATAATCTATTTTGCAGCCGTCTCTGTTTCAAACCAGACATCAAACCTGGGAAGTGATCATACAATCTTCTTGAGAATTCACTGAAATCCAAAGTAGCAGATTTATTTACAAACCATTTTTGTTTTCTGTATGGAGGGCTGCAAGCGCAACCATCTGGGAGGCGTTGCGTTGTAGAAAAACCGCTTGATGTGGGATTTTGAATAAAAATCACGTTTTCGCCAATAAAAGGAACAAAACCAAAAACACTTTCAGCTTAATCCTGCTGAATGTTCTCTGATGTCCTCATTTTTCAGGCTTAATTTGTTCCTAACTTGATAGCTTTTGGACTGCAATTTGGTTCAGCAGCTAATTTATCAAATTTACTAATTAACTAGAGGCACAAAATAAAGAGCAATTTCTGATAATGCCACCTCTGTCAAATAGGTTGTGAACTAATTATTTATGGTACAGCCACGAGGACAACGACCCATAATGAACTTCCTCTAGTTGGTCTCTACACCTACAGTATTTAATGGTCTCTGTCCATTAAACACAGATCAGTCCACTTATTTCACTCATTGGATCTTTTCTGTTTTGTTAATTTAGTTAAACTCAATGCTCTCCCGCAAAACCCAGGTATGAAGGTACGAACGTCAAGCACGTTTTAGTCTATTTTCATTTCCGTCCATGATTGTTTACAGCCATAAATCTGTTTTATGTCACAGAATTTTCATTAAAAAATAAAGTAATGTGGACCGCAACATCTCCTGCTAATCCGTTTCCTATATTTTCCAAGCATTTGGCTAAATTAACTTTGTGCATGGTGATGGAAAAATATATAGATAAAAAATAATTATGTGACTGATGAAAAAGGAGCTAAATGTGCTTTTCAGTTTCAAATAACAGGCCTGACAGGTTTGTGATTAGAGAATCACAACGTGTGGCATGAGCTTGTCTGCAGTCATTCTAAACATTTCATTCACATAATTACTAATTATACTGATATGTCATGGATTAAATGCATTGACCTGATTTCCCTGAAAACCTGTAATTGGAGGCACATGTGGCAAATAAGGATCTACAGTTATTTTCACATCGAGTCAAGCGTAACAGACCTTTCAAACAAGATCCTCATTTGAACCCGTTAGGTATTATTAGCAGGATAAGAATGTAAGTTTTATTCATTATTTAGTTTCCTCAGTTTAATGTGTATTCAGATTATGAAGAGTGTATTCTGTCACGCAAATATAAACTTAGATCAGAAGAGACAATCAAGAACAGGCTGTGGGATTTAACAAATGCTCATAACTGCAGAAAACTGTGTAAATGGTAAAACAGTAAGAGGAAAAAGTTTACACTGCAGATCATTAGAACACTTCAATCAACCAAAATCAACAGATGACAACATAACAAATGAAGCAGTGTCAGGTGGCGCTATGTGACCCGAAACAATCAGAAAACATGAATATAAGGTTACAGCTTATCACATCACATCAGTGTCATCGGAGCAGCTCTGTGACATGACAGAAATTAATAGAGAGCAAAGGAAAATGCCTGTCTGAAACTAAATGTGTCGCAGCTATGACAGGAAGCCAACTTTCTCAGTCATATAGGGTGCTGTAATCGAATAAACCAATAAAGATTAAAAAAAAACTCCAAAAGATGTCTAAATTTGTACATTTCATTGTGATAATAACCTGTGTTTTTGTCACACATATTTTTATTGTATCTGTATCATTAAAATTGTCTGTAAATTCATTCAACCGGTGTCTTCGCCATCATGAATAGTAATGTAGCATTTGATTATTTCACTAATGTGATAAAAACTAAATGAATTCAGACTAGGATATTGTTAAGTGTGTCAATAGTGTTTTATTTCTGTGGATTAAATCAGACCATCAGTAAATTACTCATATAACAGGTTTAAACACTCACAAATTCATTCATTTATTCATTCACTCAAGAAAAACTGAGGAGTGAAAAAAATATTGAAAGCTGCAAATTTTCTTAAATTGCTCATATGGGGCATTTAATACAGATCTGTTCATATGAGTGGTTCCCGCATGAGGTCGACTGCTTACACCTCAACCAACGGAGGCTGTTGAGGTGCTAGTATCAATGTTTAATGGTCCTTGTTTTATTAATACCTCATGCACATGTATGGGGCTGAATTTTCACTACGCTGATAAACAGTGGTGTTATTGTGTGAATGCTGGCAGGCACACATAGTACATGTGAGGCATTTAGTCATGGAGCATCTCAGTAGATCACACATTTAACTTCTGTATCTGGTCTTTAATTATGTATAGCAGTGGTTCTCAACCGG
>JAPQRP010000006.1:27462460-27476621 GCA_037367295.1 Apogon hyalosoma | reverse complement strand
AAGCACATGGGGTGGGGGGACAGGAGTCACATCGTTGGGGGGCATTTGGAACAAGAAAGCTGAGAGGACGGGCGTTAGTGACTAGTGTTGTACATCACAACATTATACATCACTCAGTCCCCCTGTGTGAAGGCCCTTTGTAAGCCCGCGGTTTATGGATTGAGGTCCATTGTGTAATACAGGTTTAACCCCCCCCCCCACACACACACACACACACACACACACACACATCTGTGTCTGGCGGGCGGCAGGTGGGCAATGATGAGGTGAAGGGGGGCTTCACCTGCAGAGTTATATAACCCAACACATCCTCCACATACAGGTCCATCGCATTACTTTTAATTACATAACCCCCCCTTCAGATTTTTTTTCAGGCATAAGGGGGCATTAGTGGGGCTTTGTTCAAAAAATGGTATAAGATATATAGGATACTTTTTTCTTTTCACATTACTTCAAATACTGTTGTTATTAATGTGTCGGGTGAATTTGTGGAATGATTTGGAGAAGGAAATAATGAAAGAATGTTATAACATTAACCCCTTTAAATTATATACAAGGAACTTTTACTGCAGCAGTTTAGGGAAGAGGGCAGATGTTAACTCTGACACATGTGATTAATGTGGCAGCTCATTAAAGTGGGATGGACTGTAGTATAGAAGGGATATGCAGTGGAATACGTGTATATATTATATATTTTATATATTGTATTTATATAAACTAATATAGTTGTGGGTTATATAAAGAAACATGAGTGAGATAATCATATATAGTATAAATTATGAAGAAAATTGTATATAGTTATACATTATAGCCAATTGTATTTGTATAGGTTTATGTTTAGCACTTACATAGCGCATTATGATGTATAATTATATATATGATAATTATTATATTGATTTACATAGATATGTATATATTGTATTAATGTAGGTTGTTACAGTTTGTGTGTGGTGTTGTAATAAAGGAGTGGGATTAAAGAAGTGTTTAATTCTTCCCACTCCTTTTTGGATGTGTAAATAACACTAAAGTTGTAATAAGCATTTCTTTTGTATAATAGTATAAATGTATTTTTTGGTTGTTTTATATCTTGTTAATTTGCTTTTTTTGCTGGTTGTATTGTGCTTTTTGTATGTCAAAATAAAACTTTCATTATATATTTTGTGGTGACCAACTAATTGAGGTTGTTTTGATTGGTATGTCTAGCTCAATATCACATCTAAAGTGAAGGACCTTAGGGCTTTAACTGTCATAATTTGTTTCATTCATTTCTGTTTTATCTTCGTCCAAGCCACCGCCTGCAGCTCTGGTCTCAGTTCCTGCTGCTCCACCTGTTCACTCACCTGCAGCTCATCAGCCGATGAAGCCGACAGCATAAAATGCAGCTCCCTCCCGTTCACCTCTGCCAGGTTGTTTTGTACCAGTACATCAAACTCTTCAGCCTTGTCACTCTTCTCAAACTCGTGGCTGCCGATTCCTGCCTGTTTCCAATGTTATTACATGCTTTGTTCCTCAACTGTCTCCTGCCTGAGCCTTACCTCTATTGATGAGTTATTCTTCCAGGTCTATTTCAGTACTTTCAGTATTTTCCAGACAATGATAGCGATACAAAGCAAATACGTTCAGCTGAGGAAAGGAGTAATAAATGCCACAACCCGTATCAGACACAAACATATGGTCGAAGGAACAAAAAGGCGAGCAATATCAGAAGTTAGAAATTACATTTTTAAACCTATACTTATACTCTTACCTATTCTTCTGTCAGGTATATTTCTTACAAAACCCTTAAAAGACCCTTTAAAGGTTCAGAATGTACAGTTTTTTTCATGTCTTGTGCCTACATGAAATGTGCACTGTGTTATATTGGGAGTGTGATGTCTTTTTATTGTAGCTCATGTGCTTTAAAGCTAATACTACAGCTGGACAGGAGAGGACAAGCACTGAAGAAGTGTGTGAGTGTATATCTACATAAGAAATACAACACCATGTGATATGATGTACTTCATTGTTCCCTGTGCCGATAATAGGTACACACTAGGTGTACAGTTTCACGGTTTAAAAAAAAAACTGCTGAAGGTAACACATATTGCACACATCACATAACAACACAAACTGCACACACCCCATAGTAAAAACACCATAAAAGATTATTACATAAGCCTGAACACCTCAAGCGACAGTACTGTAATTTTAATAGAAATCAGTGTATTGTGGCATTTATCATGGATACAGACAACAAAAACAGCTGTTAGTTTAGTAGTGGGATTAGAGAATGTCAAACAACCAGCCTCCAAGACAAAAAAAACTTCACGTAAGCACATAAACATGTAAATCTTCCATAGTGCTCATACAGTGCAAAATTACAACATTAGGTCTGTTGGTTTAGTAAAGTTCTAATGACCACATATATGAATTTCTCAGTGTCTGTATTAAGGTACTATCTGGATATATATGAAGTATGTACAGCAGTAAAAATGACAGTTTCAGGGAAAAAAGAGTGTCAATAAACTAAAGTGGTAGTATTTAGCGTGACCTCCCTTTGCACTTACAATATGAGATTTATTGCATTAATTTTGTCATGTTTTATACCCGGTTTCATGCAACACTTGTCAAACTGTTCGTGCTGCTTCATGTTGTGGGGTCGGGGGCCACATTAAATAATAACTTCAGCCTTTATAACCCATGTAGTTCAGGTTTGTGTGTGTCTTTTAAGGCTGTGCACATATTTCCTGTATTTTCTTGTTGTATCTGAAGAAAAGGGAATGACAAATAAATGCGTATGCTCATTTCAGCCGTGCAAAAATAACACTAAAGGTGACCTAAGACTTCTACACAATACTATGTAAGATGTGAGAGTTTATACAAGTGCAAAATGGACATAAGTTTTCCATAGCATCGCTGAAATATCAGGGGCACTTCATCAACCTGCCTTTGTTGTAGGCTATTGTGAGGTGTGCAGCACACAAGCTTTATTTATACAGTGGCTTTTTAAAAATTAATGTTACGAAGTGCTGTGACAGACAAAGCAAGGACGGGAAAGTCACAACGCAGCGCAACAACAGAAAACACACAATAGGACAAATAAATGCAAGAGAAGGATATAAAAACCCATGAATAATGTTAGATGTGAGATTTAAATAGCCTTTCACATAATACAAAAGAGAAGGAAGACACCGTGTAATAAAAAGACTTCACATCACAGAGTAAAAGCAATAAAACCAAGATGAATAAAAACATTAATGGATAAATAAAATATAGTGAAAGATAATAGAAGATCATCACATCACAATGAAATTAAAGATTTAAGAACCACTAAGAATGATTGTAAAAATGGACTTTCATAACAGGAAATTAAATATATTGCATCTATATTAGAAAAGCCAAGTGGCCTCTGTGTACGTGTGTGTGTGTGTGTGTGTGTGTGTGTGCGTGTGTGTGTGTGTGTCTTGGGAATCACACAAAATCTGGAAAGAGCTGACTGCTGCAGTTTGGTATACCTATGTATTTTTGGTCAAGGAAGACAGTAGCGAAAACGGCATGTTGATAGGACCAATGTTTTGGGAGATATTAGTAATTTTGGAATACAATAGTCTTACAGTCACGTTTCTATGCCCAGAACATTTTGGCGGTGACTGCTGGACAAATGCGGTACAGCATGCCCAAATACACAAAGGCATAAAAACTACCACATCTAGAACCCGTGGATCCCCACGGGTCAACGCGCTAGTTAGGTATAATCCAGAAAACGATTTGTACCACAGCTGGTTTTACCTTTCATATAAAATGGAAAACAGGCTGTGATATATTTGCATTGAATGGCTGCACATTAACCCTTTCATGCATGAATTCCACATTTATGGACACAGTTTAAGATCACTTTCCAAAGGATTATAAAGGCAATAATCTCCAAACCACATGGGGGCAGTCTCTATAGACCCTAAGCAATACAATGATTAAAGGTATCATCTTAGTTTTAGAATGTTGACTGCTCTGTGACATGCTCTGTGAATATCTGTTTAAAAAAAAAAAAAAAATCTACTCCAGAAGGCTGAGCCGGGTGAAAAAAAAAAAAAAAAAGTTAGTGTGTAGAGGAAAGCGTGCTGAACAAATATCTGCTTTTAAAAATGAAATTTGATGCAAAATATAGGTTGGCTTGTCCACCCTGGAAATCAACTGCCCATGCATGTGGAAGCCATGCATCAAAAGACTAACATACATATTCAACAAATAAAAGTCTAAAATCCTCATTAAATATAATAAAATACATTTATCATTTATAAGGTTTAGGCATCTTTATATGTCTGATAAATGTTAATATCTTTGGGTATAAAGCAAAAATCTTTCAACAGTTCAAATGAAACTAGCTTAATCATAGCTATATGCTTTTGACTCCTTTAATGTACCATACCACCATGAGGATTTTCCTTCTCTAAACGTGTAAAATTATTATTTTTTTCTCTCTTGTATGTGTTCATCCTATAAAGACATTAAACTCTCATAATGTTGCATTTTTTTGTCCGAGACTAATGATAATAATAATGGATTAGATTTATATAGTGCTTTTCTCTAAATGCATACTCAAAGCGCATACGGTGGATCCATTATTCATTCACTCACACATTCACACTCTGGTGGTGGTAAACTACATATGTATCCACAGCTGCCCTGGGACAGACTGACAGAAGCGTACCTGCCATTTCGCACCTACAGCCCCTCTGACCACCACCGAACAATCATACGCATCCATACACCAGTGTGAGTAGCAGCACTGGAGGCAAGTAGGGTGAAGTGCCTTGCCCAAGGACACAACAGCACATGACTGGGACAGAGCGGGATTCAAACCGCCAACCCTTCAGTTATTGAACGACCCGCTCTACCTCCTGAGCCACGGCCGCCCAACTGGCCAACTATTGATTTTTAACCTTTTTACCCTTTGTTGCATGGTGTCCACATACATGGATATTAGATATTCTCTTAATAAAACTATATATTTTTTTAAAAATTCAAAATGCATTTCAACTTCAGCCTAATTTTGAGTAATAAAAATCTATCTAAAAAAAAATCCAGATACTTTTTTTTCCCATAATTCATGCATGAAAGGCTTGTCAGTCTCCAGCTTGTCACCCACTGTGTGTTTGCTCCAGTGATCTTCTAACCTCTGAACCAACTCTGCAATCCGGCTCGACCAGGCGCCGGTGTGCTCTTTACCCGCCGTCTCTCCTCCAGTGACCCACTCACCTCCAGACCGACACATCTTCAACCTGCTTCGTCTTATGTGTCGACTCCTCCTCATCACTCACCTGTTAACTGACGCCTGCCACTTTGACCTGCCACCTGTCTGCTCACAGGCTTCTGAGCTGTTTATACTTGACTACTTACCTGTCCTGACTGCCCATCCAGTCTCCTGTCTTCTGTTTACGCGGTGGATGCGCCTCCAGTCCATCACCCCCTCTGCTCTGTCTGATCTGTGCTGAAGATTCCTGCTTATGAATCATGCATTTCCTTCTGTATTCAATGAAGATCTCTCTAAAACTCCAAACCACCACCAAACCAAACGCTCAATATCAACACATAAAGACCGGTGCTACTTTTTCTCTGTATTTAGCCTTTCTTAAGTGATTTATCACCCTTTATGAAAGTATTATCCTCTATATTTTACATTTTTTCAGTGGAAATCAGGTACTTTCCCGTATATTATTTTATTGATCATATAGATTTTCATAAAAGCTCAGATTAAAGTTGAGGGTTATTACATCAGAAACAGAGAAAAATGAAGAAAAGGTGACTTATTCAGTAAAGATATCAATAAGTGAGCAGAGTATCCATCAACTGTTATTTTTTTTGTCAAACTCCATGGGTTTTACTGGTGAATCAATGTTGTAGAAGATAATGGTGTTTCCATGTTCACTACGAAGCCTCTGAACATATTATTATTTACTTGTATTGATAGGATTTGTAGACCAGAAGTTATTTAATATTTAGATCAGTAAATGCTTTTGATTGCTAGTGGCTGTTTGGGTCTTGATGACTTAATATGTTTATAATTGAATATAATATTATCCTCTGGGTTTTTTTTTGCATTTTTTCAGCAAAAATCAGGTATTATCTTATATTTAATTCACTGATCATGTAGATGTTCCTAAAACCTCAGATTGAAGTTGAGGGGTTTTATATCAAAAATAGAGACAACTCAAGAAAAAGTGACTTTTTCAGTGAAGGTATAAATAACTGAACACAAAAGAAGTGTCTTCAGCCACTGTCATTCATCAAACTCTGTGTGTTTTACTGGTGAATCAACATTGCAGAAGATGATGGTGTTTCCAACTTCACTACGGAGCCTCTGAACATCCAAATGGGTCATATTTGATGACCATGAAAAGATGACAAACTGTATTTTACATCAGTTATTTGCATGTATTGATAGTATTAGTGGATCAACAGGTATTAAATATTTTAGATCAGCAGATGCTTTTGGTTGCCAGTGGCTGTTTGGGTCTTAATGGGTTTAATTACCTGAATCTCTGAATGGGGAATAAAGATATATGTGGATATTGATCAAAGGGTCCTCTCATACGCCAGAAGATTCCTCTCACTTTTATACAAAATAGGGGCATTCTCATAAAAGTATTTAAAGGGCTTTTAGATTTTTTTTTTAATTGGAAAACTAATTAGGAAAAAAAAAACAACTCCATGAATTCTACAACTAGTTTTTTGTTTGTTTGAGGTGGTTTATACCTTCTTTTTTTTTTTTTTACAGAAGACTAATTGAGCATAGAGGAAATAGAAACCCATTTTTCAGACTCATTCTGATGTAGTGAATTTCTAACTCACTGGATTGATCAGCTGTTTACTGCGACTTCCCAGACATCCTGAAGAAATGTGAAAACACATCTAGTTATAGTGTGGACTCATGAGAACTCAGATTATTCCTCTATCTCATCCATGAATAAAGACATCCCAGCCATTTTAGATGGAAAACCACAAAAAAAAATGGTCTGTTTCTTCTACTCTGTTCATTAGAGTCACGGTCTGAATTATTTGCTCCAAACCAGTGAATGGAAACACACATAATTAGTGTATTTCTTTAAAAAAAAAAAAAAAAAAAGGCGTTTTCAGCCACAGAATGAGAATCTTACAGGTTCATTCGTTGTAAGACTACAGCTAAATTCTACATGAGTTTTGCTTTTGAGTCTTTACATTTTTGGAGTGCCAAAGCTTCATCTCCACAGGATTTACTGAATGAAATTTCTGTTTGCGCCTTAGATTTGAGATTTGGGTCCTAAGAAGATAAATCCAAACTGCTGGCGATGTATCAAGGTATTGAAATGGCCACCACTCCTGCCTGTAGGGGGCGTTGGTCATCATCATCTTGACCAATACTATCTCTTCACTTCCATTTCGATTGTGCTGCTACTTTGCTACTTAAATCAAACACTTGTCATCAAGACTGTTTCCTGTTTTCTGCAGGAGAGAGCGCATCTATCGGTTGTTGCTGGGCTGAAACGGTAATTTTTAGTGTGATAAACAATGTGTCAGTTTGGTTTTTTTTTTCAGTCAATTAAATAATTGTTTGGTTTATGTAATATTAGGAAATGATGAAAAAGTACTTGATTAATCAGCAATATTGATGATGGTGTGTGTGTATGTGTGTATATATATTTAACTTGGAATCTAAGAACCTTAATCTTTTTTTTTTTATTATTATTAAAGAGGTAGTCAAACCAAAAAACAATGATCAAAATAACTGTTGACTAATTTAGTAGTTGACAAGAAATTGAGGGAAATTGGTTGAGACTTAAATATTATAATATTAGAAGAGAATTTTGATATTGACAGAATGTCAAAATGGAAAAAAGACTAGGCTATAGGCCGCTCATACCCAGTTTTGTGACCATCTTCCATATATTCAGATTCAGATTACAGAAGCTTGCCTCAAGTCTGTCAACACCCTCATGATTTCACTTCATTGCAACATTGAAATCCCATCATTGAAAACTGGTCTATGTTTGTCTGGCCACAGGCAAACACAGACCAAATACTTTCACCTCAGCTGAAACCATGAAGATGCACCTTTTTCTCTAAACTCCAGCTCTGTTTCCCACATAACATATTGACATTTCCATGGGATTAATAGAAACTGAAGTTAATCTTATTTGATTGGTCCAACTGTTTCACTATTTACTCTTGCTGGTAACTTCACTGTTAGTCTACAAGTGAGACAGACTGGATTATTAACATGAATTAATGTACTTAACTAACACTGCTTAATATTGGGGCTGGTGATGATAGTTTCAAGTTATTTATTTATTGCCCTGCCTTCCGAAGGGGAGGCAAGGGGTATTGTTTTTGGTTCAGTTCGTTTCTTTGTTTGTTAACACTAGCAGCAAAACTATTGGTTCAATTCATACCAAATTGGGATAATAAATTACCAGTGACCCAGAATAGATCTGATTATTTTTTGTGAAAAGTAGGTCAAAGTTTGATTTTTTAATGAATTTTTAAAATCCCCTTATACTTATAATGGGCGAAATTTCAAATGTCTATAAAGACATCAATTTTGTTTCACTTTACTTCAAACTTGGCACATATATAGAGGCAATTGATATACTGACATCAGCACATGCATAGACTTGATGACATCAGCTGTATTGATGCCAAAATAAGCGACAATATGTGTGAGGGGCGGGGTTTGTTGTGCCTGGCGTCACTTGTTTTATTTAGTTTTTGGTTATTTTTCTTTAGGTGGTGATATGACAAAGTACAAACTTACATGTGTAATGATCTAACATACTTCCCTATGACAAAGACAACACAAAGACACATAATATTGGTAAAGGTATGCCCTTTCTGTCCATATGTAACCTTATACCCTAGTATAAATATCATCCTCATTACAGCTACTGATCTTAATGTTCTGTGTCAAATTCAGGATAAATCTTAATTAGTTCAGGTGATTTCATTCTGGCAGTGAGCATGCCTTAATATTTATTTTAACATTAAAATCCTGGTATCGTAGACGGATTCTGCTGCTTCCTGTTTAGCCTCAGGCTGGTTCAAGAGGGACACCGCTTGTTTTGCCCCTTTAAATATTACATTGACTCGGAACATGAGCAAATACACAGTGCCATTTCTTCGGTGTGCACCGTTAGCCCATCAATTAAACCAAAATAAGGACGACACAAAGCAAACCTTGCATAAAAACAAAATTCAGGTGTTTTAGGAGAATCAGAGCAAACAGTATAAGCTTTGGTGCATAATGACTGGTTCGTGGTGATACAATTATATCAATGGAAGCAGCTTGTGTTAACTTTAATTTGCTCCTGTCTTTTGGTGCAAAGCCAACTGTAGATAAGTTCACACCATATGCATACTGTATTTACCCCCCCACACAATTATTGACATTACTTTATTTGATACAGAGACGGGATTAGTGAATATGACACGCCTATAATGTGTATATTTTTCTAATACCCACTGTATATGTTTGATGGAACTTCTGTCTAAACCTGCTTTGTACTGGTTTCCTATGAAGTGTGTCAAATTGAAGCTGTGTGGTCCATTATTTGTGTGCACTGAGTGTATCACATTGAGCCTGGTGCTGTTGTAACACATAGTCATAGGCATTACAGCCATGACTGAATTTCAGTCTCCGTCTTCTATATCAATTAGAGCAGTGTGAGGTTTTTGTTTTTTGTTTTTTTTTTGCATTCAGTTTTTCAGTAGATTTATTCATGGGGATCGCTTTGGTAATAAATCTCAATAGTCTTCTTTAATTAGATGATACTCAGGTCACAAACAAAAAAGTACATATTGAAAATTTACTTTGTGTGTGATTAAAAAGCAAAATGATGAATGAGGCATTCAGCATGCAACATGGTGGGAACAACTTGAGGTAACAGTATAAAAGCCAGAGGTAAATGTACTCAGTAGCCATATGTGTAATGAGAGAAAAAAAAAAACACCACTGCTTTGTGGTGTGTATGTGTTCATGTTTTTGAAGGAGGAACAAATATGGTGTTTTTGTACCAGCTTTACTTGATTTAAAATATTGTGCAAACAGATGGTCCGTGTTATTTGTTTCAGACATAGTTTCTCTAATATAGAACAAATCGGTCATGAATATAACATCATTACATGAAAATAATGATTATGATCAATGAGCGGCGGCCTGGTTGAAACGCAAATAGTGTTTTTCAGCCAGGAAATGTTTTAAGTTCTGCCATTTGATATATTTTCACTGTGGAGTGTAAATCGCCTCTTTGCTGGAGTCTGCTGTGGCGGCGAGGCACATAACAGGCATACATAATACCTTGCAAGGGCACATACAGAGCAGGATCAATGCAGTATAGGAGCCTTGGGAGGAGGATTTGAAACCAAGTGTGGATTCAACAGCATCACTGTAGCACAAAGTGGCACCATAAGACATC
Source organism: Apogon hyalosoma (assembly GCA_037367295.1). NCBI lineage: Eukaryota > Metazoa > Chordata > Actinopteri > Kurtiformes > Apogonidae > Apogon > Apogon hyalosoma. The sequence goes on along the minus strand of JAPQRP010000006.1, from coordinate 27,466,197 downwards.
ATTTCAGAGGGGGTGTGCAGCTCCCTTGCACCGGAGAAGGGCATGAGGTATCTATGCCCAAAAAAAAAAAAAAAAAACACCCTCCAAGACCAGTATGAAATAAAACACCAAGGCGGTAGACAAAATGATGTGAGTAGAGGACATACTGGCATGCATCTGTGAGAAAACAGAACTCACCACATGGGAACACATGCAGCAACAGATAATCATGCAGCTACATTGTTTGTAAATTTCCCGTAGCTGTCACTGACCGTTGCAGAATTTCAACATAACTATGTCTGGAAATAGAAATCCCATAAGCTGGTTGTCACTCTCTTCCTGAGTATCATTTGCTGGCAGCTGCTTCTTTTATCATGGTTTGTTTGCTCTGTTGTGCTTTCTTTCTTTTTTTTTTTTTTTTTTTTTTTTTAGTTTTGGCAAAAATTTCAGCTTTTACGCTAAAATAATTTGAAAGGTGTTGGTAAACCTGCAACAACAAAACAATAACAGCCGTAGAGCACATTGGTCCTTGTTACTCCAGCACCTCGCCTCATAAAATATGCATGCCGAGCCCTTTGATAGTAAAAAATATATATAAATCGTGACTTTATCCAGGTTGCGTGCTCATCGTTATGCACATCATTTGAAACAGATGAAGCAATATTTCCTGTATCGATCAGTATTGCTGCATTGTCATCAGTGCAAAATGTGGCCTTACGCTGTTCTTCTGTGACTGCAGAGCCCTGCAAATCCACTCACAGCAAACTGAAAATCGGCATGTGGCCATTGTAAATCTGAGGGCAGTGCACTGTCTTGTTTATTCTATTAATTATGACAGCTAACCAATGGAAAACAGTCCAGATCTTTTTTTTTTTCCTTTTTTTTCTTTTTGGCTCACATATTTAGGCAATTGGATTGATTCTTAACAGCAACAGCATATCTAATATTTCCATTATAATGATTTAATATAATGATGAAAATGTGGTTATTAATATGAAATATATAGAAGTAAAAAGCAGTTATCAGAATAGTAAAACCGTCATTAATTACAGATATGTCCTCTAAATCCTCCTGTGTAATTCCCTTTTTATGTCAGTCACGATTGGACATTTATCACCTGTCGTTAATATTCCTCAAGGATACCGCAAAAATATTTGACCAAACCTTGTATTAATTTGCAGGATTTTCATTTTTTCTTCTTTCCACTTTTTTTTTTTTTTTTTCTTCCCCCCTTTAGCCCACCAGCTTAACTTACACTGAACAGAACTGCAGTAGCCAGCACTGAGGATTAATTATATCTGTAAGGGAAGATACTGAAATGAAAAAGAACTGGTAGCAGGTAAGGGTAATCACTTGCTGAAATGTTCAATCAGCAGTTGACGTGGATGACTGTGCCAAAGCGTTGTAATCCTAATGCTGTGTCTTGTTTAGGGAAGCCGCGACAATTAAAGTTTATGGAGCTTCAATAGTTTGTGCTTCGCAATTCTTCTTCATTGGAAGTTTTAAATGGGATGTAATTGAGGAGACCATCTTTGCATGCAGGCATAATTATAATATGCAAATGCCCGTCCTGTTTATGATGATACCCTCCACCCCCTTGATAAGATGTGACCAGAAATCCCTGGGGCTACGCTGCCTCGATATAAGCCTCTGCTGGTGGAGACGAAGTTGACTCAGATGAACTCCGCCTGTCAATAATTATGCCAGCATCCTGACAAGAGTCACACAAGGGCAGCTAGCAGTTCACTGTCACCGCCGTCTAATTGGTGTTTACGGTTTACTGACAAAGTCATGTCCAGAAAATATCCTTACTCTGCACCGGCTCTAGGCAGATGCTTTTTTGAGGAAAGGACACGCTCCGCCATTGTTTGCATATATTCACCTTCTATTTTCAATGTCACATTCAAACAGTGGGTGTCGTCGGAAAATCTTCTGCAAATGAAACTTTAGCTTTACAATATAGAGCTACTGTTAGGTCCGCAAGTATTTGGACAGGGACTCAGATTGTTATTTTATTTACCAAACTGCGTGTGAATTGAATGACGTGGTGGTAATGTGAACCGTCGGCTTTAATTCTCGGGTTTTAACAACAATTCTGTATGAAGCATTTAGGAATTACAACCGTTTTAAAGCCTCAAAACTAATTGGACAACTGACTGACAAACAGTTTTATTTATTGTATGACAAATGAAGCGGCTAAAAGGCGTGGAGTTGACTCCAGATGTTGAATTTACATTTCCGCTCACTGGAATTGACAGTATGTGGTCCCAAGAGGTATCAGTGCAAGTGAAGGAAGCCGTCATTCAGCTGAAAAAATATAATTAATCTCACAGAAAGATAGCGAAAACTACCAAATTTGTATTGCTGTCCATTTACTGTATGTGACTGTGAATCTTATAATTACTTCCATTATTAATCAAAATGGGTAAAATTCAACCCTATTATCACGAGACTTCTTCTCAGCTCTACATAGAATTTTAGACTCTGTCAATTAATTTCTATTTCTGATTAAATAACCCATCAACAGACTGCTGTGGTGCTTTATCACTAAATCCATCGCTGTATCCTATCTCCCATCACTAAACAATAAACACGCTGGTGCCCTTATTTGATAGGGATGGAGTTGAAGACCGAGTAAAGAGCAATAAAATAAAGTAAATATTGGATGAGTATCTTCCAGAGGACAGAATACAGTACATACAATAAATGTTTAAATTACTTGATATCTTTTTGCCACATTACCCTAAAGGACAAATTCAAGCTTCATTAAAAATAAATGAAGATTAGTGCATTAATTTTCAATCACAAATATATCATAGTTGTGTTACTGCATATTTTTGCATGAAATAACACAAGGATGCATAATTCAGGGCTCATCGTGCCAGAACATGTGAACCAAATGCAGTACTCAGATCCAAGTGCTAAATATTCTCAAGTTTAAGCCTTTATTGGATACTCGGAAAGAGAAATTCAAACTTTCATCCTTAGTAGGGCTGCACGATATATTGGAAAAAACTGACATTGCGATTTTTTTAACCCTGCAATATGAAAAACTACTTAGGAGGTGCTGATGTAAATGGTCAAACTAATTAGTTGCGCTGCCTCTGGTTGTGTCGACAGGTGGAAGGCACTGTCGACACAGAACACCTGTTTCAGTATCATCCTTCTTGTAGCCGAAATAATTCCAGATAATTGATGTTGCTTTTCTTTTTGGCACCAAGTCTTCATTTACAGTGATTTTCTCTTGTTTGTTGCTCATTTTTCAATATTGTTACCAGTGACTCAATCCAAACTGATGAAGAACGATTGTGATTGGTGGATCGCTGTGCGCAGTGTGTGTCAGGTACCCAGGTTGAAATTAGATGAGGACACGTTGGGTTCATCTGCCTCCTACATACTATTGCACACACGTACATCGCGATGTCAATGCTCAAATGATATATTGTGCAGCCCTAATCTTTAGTGTGTTATTTGAGGACATAAGACTTTATTACTTTTGTGAAATGTTTCAAAATTTTCTTCTGTCATGTAGAAAATCAAGATCAATGAAGTTACCATATTTGGTCCTTGCCCGCATGTGAGAAAAAAAAATCAAAACGTATATATAAAATACATGAAAAACACATGTAATGTGAAAGGAACATGTATTTTAGAACATCACTTTTAGAATATTTAGAATATTACAAGAACATAAGTGCTGATCCAGACCCCTGTCCACATCCACATGATCCCTTTGAACATCATTCCTTACATTAGTA
>JAPQRP010000006.1:27446115-27457790 GCA_037367295.1 Apogon hyalosoma | reverse complement strand
TGGTATCTGGCACTTTTCCAGCTTTTTAGACCCAATAATAAAAGAGAAATTTAGACATATTTCCCCCCAGGATGTACTTAATGATGATCTCAGATAAATGGGAAAAAAAATTATACTTTTGCTCTGAGCCATCCCAAAATTAATGATTTTTTTTAAATCAAATATTGGTGCCAAAAATAGGACTAAAATTGGGACATGAAAAGCTACCTAGGTGTCAGTGCATTTTATCTTGAAAACATGGCTTGAAATGGTCTTATATAGCACTATAAATAAAGACGCTGTCTTAAATTTGAGGATCCTAGTGGTTTTTCTAATCCAGACGTGAGTTTTTCATGAATCAGCAGTCTCATTCCAGGTTTCGCGTGTAACCCATCGTGTCCTCTCGTGTTACATTCTGAACCTGCCTGATTTACAATTTATGACTCACGCTTTTATATGTGTTTAAATACACATATAAAGCGTGAGTGATTTTGCAACAGTGGGCATTTTTGTGAAACACTCTGCCTTGCATAATTAGTCTGATTCCCAAAATGTACCTGTGAGAGAATAAAGAGATATTTAAAAAATAGTAGTGCATAATTTTCTGGTCTTTTTTATCGTGTTACATGCAGATTTTTGTGTAAAAAATAATGTAAAAAAAATATTAATATGTGTTTTACCTGAAAAATAGTTTCTCTTTTATCTTAGTAAATATTCATTTTTAAAATAGACCCAAAGTGCTTCCAAACTTGCTTCATAACATTAGTCTACATATGGTTTGAATTTTTAGCTCCATGTCCTGTTTTTGGGACCAGTTTCATAGAAGCACCCATATAGTTTTTTTGTACTAAACTGTATACTAAAAACAGGATTTTCTTGTATAGGGTTTAGTTTGTTCTGGAGTTAGAAGATCCACAGAAGTAGATAAAAAACAAAACAAAACAAAAAAAACCTTTCTTCAAGTTTATGTTTGAACATGACATCCTTCCTTCCCCCTCCCTTTGCAGCTGGATGAAAAGAGACACATAGGTTAAGCAGAACCTCCCAAAAATACTCTTAAACCATGCAAGCACATAAAACAAATCTCACCACACCTGACAAAAGCAGCATTAGCCACACTACGTCTTACAGTGACAATACACAAATAAAAAAAGACCACTTTATGCCTATAAATAGGCTGTAAACACTCCCACCAGTAGAAAGGTAGACAACACAAATGCACTGTCGAAAGAAATTCCCTCGTGTTAAAATCTAAACTTAAGAAAAGAGCATGAACACTGCAAAACGTCAAAACCTTCCAAGACCATTTCATGATATTAAAACTTTTCTTCCCTCTGTACCTCAAGGAAATCTAATCTCCTGGCACACAAGCGGCTCCCCTGTGTAATATTTATCATCACTGTCTGAAACCAAAAGTTGTAAACAGCACCTTCCCTCCTGAGTTCCAACCTCCATCAAAAAAGCAGCTTGTCATTACAAACACGTTCCAAGTGTTTCTCTTTATTATTATTTTTTTTTTGTCCTCCAACGCAATGAAATGTACCTCTAAGACAAATTAGAATAACCTATTATTTGTTTCAGAATTGAGTACTACTGAGTTTAAAATACATGAAAATTACCATTACATACTTTTTTCAGTTTCTGGGCCTAAAAAAAGGTCAAACTCATACAGAGTTATGAAATTTTTTGACTGGATTGGTAGATTGGTTTACATTAGAGTCAGTCAGTCTGTTCTATGTACGCCAGGTCACACATTCAGAATGTTTTCTGTAGGTGTAAAAGGATTTTTACCTCTCAAATGCAATGTAATTAGGCTTTTTGATGCCAAAAGCAATAGATGTCAGTGGAAGGTCAGTGAATATTATGATGGAGTTTAGAAAACTTAAGTATAGTGTGTTAAATGTCAGCAGAGTAACAAACTAAATGAATATGTAAAGGTTTGCACATCAGTGTGTATAAGGAAATGCATATGTTATATCTTCAAATGTTATATTTGTGTGTGATTATGTGGCATATTTAGTTCATTACGGCATTCAGAACGGTTGCTTATTAATTCAGTAAGTAATTCACAGTGAAAGGTTGTGCTCCTGCATGACAAGACTCAAAAACAAACCTAAACTCAGGTTCACCTTGTGCACTTTGCTGTTGTCGACATATCGATTTAGCAGCCACGGCTAATATTAAGCAATAAAGGAGAAACAGGCATTCGAGGCAGGGCTGCCCTTTTCTTTTAATTTCCTCGGCCATTCATACATCTGTTCACATCGCATCTTACCTTCTCAACACCCATTAAGATTGAGGCCCTGCTTTTCGGGCATCTTCTTAATGCAATTCAAAGACCTACATTCTACACCAGAGTTGCCTTGGCAACAAAGTTTTCCCCCTCCCTGATATGCTGAAAGATCAATAGAGTATCCTCGACGGTGTGGCAGGAAATGCTCTTGCACAGATGGTCCTCTGAGAAACCATGAGCTTTGTGGCCTAGTTACGATCTGAATACTAACATAATCAAGCAAGGTCATTATTATATTAAAATTTACCAAACTTGGTAAACAATATTCTGTTATTCTGAACCAAAGGTTATGTTAGTAATTGCATATGTCTAACACTAGCTAGTTATAAGGGGTTACATTTAACAGAAGAAAGTATTGTAGTGTTTGTGCTTTTATTGCTTCATTGTTTTAGCGTCCTCAGCATCTTACAAAGGCAAATTTAGAGAATTAATTTAGACAAGGCAGGCGCACTGAGTTGGCAACAATAAAGGAGCTTTGCTAAATAAATAAATCCTCTCTAGGGGGTTGGAAATTTTTTCACACAATCTACCACCTAGTGTGCATTTCTACACAAGGAAATGGTTTAACCTTGCTATATATGCAAGCCAACAAAGAAAATAACTGAGAACAATTTGCGCAGGTATTTCGTCTCACTTGTGTATTCTTTGTTGAGTGTATTGCAGAGTCTAAATGTCTCCATTTCAAACTGCTGGGGTGGTTCATTTTCAGAATTGGAGTGCATGGTTAAACCTCTAGAATCAAAACACAGGAAAAACATTCCAAACATAAACTAAGTGAGGGTCCAATTGATGTAAAGTCTGTCATACATCTATCTGCACTGGATAGATTTAATCAACAGCTGCTGAAAAGTGTCCCACTGATGTTGGTTTGTACTTCAAGCTGTTTTACCTCCCTGAGAAAATGACATCACACAAGCTCAGATTTTAATGAGAGCTCTGATTGGACAGCAGTGTTTCATAGATAACGAGGTATCCTGTTGTCTGTCAGACAGTAGCCAGCGAGCCGCGTAAAGCGTGTATGTGTGTGAGGCTGGGATAAGGCAACAGACCAAAACAAGGCAACTGAGAATTTCCACTGCTGACTTGAGAATGCACAGGTTGATGAAAAACGACACCGATGCTCTTGCATTTCCTTGAACATGCACACGAATTCTCGTACGACAACTTACGTAAGAATGAATAAAGTAATGCAAAGCGTGACAGATAAAGTTTGCTTGTATGGTAGTTTATTTTTTATCATGAAAATATATCCTATATTTCACTGCTTTTTAGTTTGGGGCTGTTGGTGCTGTGAGATGTGTGTGCTTTTGCTGTGGGCAAAATCAGTGGTGTTGAAGATGTCAGCACCACCTCAACATGGTGGAATGGTGATAGAAGCTCTAAAATTAGTCATGACAAATTGGATGAACCATCAAACATGGTTAAACAAACACAGCATTCGGGTTTAAATCCACTGCAAGCATCTACTGAGCCAATTAAAATTGTTCCTGTACCTTAAAAAGACACACACAAGCACATATTGCTGTTGACTGACACATTGGATGTGGCAGGGATCAAACATATTACCCTGTGGAGTTGGATAAAGTGGTGGGATGAAGCAACTAGAAAGAGTAGACGCTCGCACAAAGTCACTTGTCATCTCTTCACTTTATCTGCGTTAACAGGCCCGCTCATCAACAGTGACGCTTAAGGCATTAGCAGGCAAGATGGATGCCAAAGAGGGTAGAACCACTGGCAGTATGGCATCTGCACATCAGCATTTGTGTTCCACTGGGGTCCTTTATGGTTATTACAGCCAAGGATCACTTTTTACTCCTGTCACCACAGGCGTGTTCTCTCCAAGAGTGAAATCAATACCTCTAAATGGGAATCAGGGAATCAGAACCTCTTCAGAACCTATGTATCATCCCATAATGTCTCTATCAGATGGATTTAAAAACAAGCAGCGTTTCCACTATTTTCACCTTTACTTTTTGTTGCAGTGATTTACATGACGGGTTTCTGTCTAATTCTGCACTACATTTCAGAAGTCTTGGGAAAGCAGAGAGCATGAAAAGGTCATAAAAATCCTTGCAGCCTGCTGACAAGCGCCCTTTTCTGCCTGTAATTCTCCACCCTGGTGGGAATTCAGAGTAAGAAAAACACACAAAGCTTATTATGTGATGGAAATACATATAGCTTAGTTGCTTTATACAAAAATATCAATCTGCAATCATTCAAAAAAAAAGTATATAGTTCAGTTGTGATGTAGGCTGATGGAACATTGGCCATGATAAAAAAAAAATAAAATACAGTTATTCCAAATCCATCTGCAATCATTCAAAAAATTATATAGTTCAGTTGTGATGTAGGCTGATGGCACATTGGCCATGATAAAAAAAAAATAATACTGTTATTTCCATTAAAAGGGTATAGAGACATGGGCCTCTGACAGTGTTGGTGCTGCCTTTCATCATCACAGGTGCCATTATTTCAGAAAAGCTCCATTTCATTTTGTGAGTGATGCCTTGCTGGCAGTCTCAGCAATCTTGATCAGAGTCTGGATTTTTGCAGCAGACTCTTATAAAGGCTATGATGCTATTTATTAATTCAGAGGTCTCTATTTTTTACCTGTGTCTTTTCTGCTTTGCTTTGTCTGTCTCTTACACAGGACCTGACCTGGAATCGGATCGACAATGGACCGGCTGGTTCTATGCGTGCTGCTGTGTGCAGCCCTGGTGAAGGGAAACAGCTGCCCCGGCCGCTGCATCTGCCAACACCTCTCCCCCACCCTGACTCTGCTCTGTGCTAAGACTGGTCTGCTGTTTGTACCCCCCACCATCGACCGCAAGACCGTCGAGCTGCGACTCACTGACAACTTCATCACCATCATTCGCAGGAAAGACTTTTTCAACATGACTAGTTTGGTCCACCTCACCTTGTCCCGTAACACCATTAGCCAGATCACCCCCCACGCCTTTGTTGGCCTGCGATCCCTGCGGGCGCTGCACATGGACGGAAACCGCCTCAGTGTTATTAAAAGTGACCACTTTAAGGGTCTAATCAACCTGCGGCATCTAATCCTCGGAAACAACCAGATCCACCAAGTGGCCCCCAACTCTTTTGATGAATTTGTTTCCACCATAGAGGATTTGGATCTTTCCAATAACAACTTGCGCAGCCTGCCCTGGGAAGCTATAGCCAGAATGACCAACATTAACACCCTCACACTGGACCACAACCTGATTGACCACATTGGAGCAGGGACGTTTACACTGCTCACCAAGCTGGTCCGTCTGGACATGACCTCTAACAGGCTGCAGAAACTGCCGCCAGACAGCCTGTTCCAGCACGCACAGGTACTGTCTGATGCCAAGGGTTCCAGCTCGTCTACTCTGGCTGTCAGCTTTGGCGGGAACCCACTCCATTGTAACTGTGAGTTGCTGTGGCTGCGTAGGCTGACAAGAGAGGACGATCTGGAGACTTGTGCCTCACCAGAACATCTCATGGACAAGTACTTCTGGTCCATTCAAGAGGAGGAGTTCATCTGCGAGCCTCCACTGATCACCAAACACATTGCCACTAAGCCCTATGTGATGGAAGGCCAGGGAGTGACTCTTAAATGCAAAGCTGTGGGTGATCCAGACCCAGACATCCACTGGCGGTCTCCAGATGGGAAGCTGGTGCATAATAATTCCCGCACCATCCTGTATGATAATGGCACCCTTGATATTCTCATCACCACTCTGAAGGACAGTGGGGCATTTAATTGTGTTGCGTCCAATGCCGCGGGCATCGCCACAGCTGCTGTTGAGATCAACATGATCCCCTTACCCCTGTTTGTTAACAACACGGGCCACATGCGAGAGGACCCGGGCCTCTCAGACATCACCACCTCCTCCAAATCTGGCAATGACACCAAGGGCTACGACAAGCAGGACAGGAGAGTTATGGTCAATGAGCTGACCTCCTCCTCTGCTGTGATCCGCTGGCCATCTGAACGCCATATCCCCGGCATCAGGATGTACCAGATTCAGTACAACAGCACAGCAGATGATACTTTGGTGTACAGGTAAGACTTAGGAGAAGGCGGTAGGTGAACAGTGGGTGGGGGAGCTTAGAAAAGGGACATGAGAGAAGGTGAAACATCTGGACTCACCATCTGTTCAATGCCACTAAGGTCCATTATTGGGGACTGACAGATCCCAAAGATGAAGAATGATTGAGTATGGTACATATGTGTATGTGTAGCCTGGGCTTTCAGCTGCTGAGGTTTTCAAATGCTGCGTTTTTTGTAATGAAATTCGCACTGAAAACACAACAGCCACATCCAAGACAAACTATTTTTAGTCCTTTAAGATTTAAATGGATTGTTGGCATTCTGCTAAATAGATGTTGCAGTACACCCCTTAAGGACTAGAGAATCTTTTAGGCATCATTAAAACATTAATTGACAATAAACAATAACATGGGAGGCAGTTACTCCGCTCCGGTACATGTAAAAGACTTACTCTTGTTTGTATCATTAGCAAGTGTCTGCATTAATTGGTTAAACACAGTGTGATTAGATGTTAACTACTTGTCTGATAAATGGTGTGTTTGTAACAAATGCAAGCACAAGTTGCCTTACAAGTTCCTTATATGTATTTTTGTGATATACATAAAAATGCAAATATCATCAAAAAAAAAAAAAACAACAAAAAAAATCGAGAACAACAGTTGCAAAGTGCATAGTGAGCTGAAAAACTTAGAATATTTTGTTAAATCTACTTTTTGCAAAGCTTATTAAAATACTCCTTTACATATGAGAATAAATTTAAGGTGCTTCTTATTCAATAGGTGACACACATAAACTGAATCTAATATCCCTAGAAGTATTTGAGGATTTATGTATTCATGGAGCGAGTTAATAATAGTGGTCGACTTTTTTTCTGGTTTTTATCAGATATAATGAGTTGCTCTCCTGTATAATTTTCTCATCCAGTTTAGGCATGGAGCTGAGTGTTGTTTTGTCTTTAGGTGGTACATTATTACCTACAAATGATAACCATCAAAGTCCCCCTTTAGGGAAAAGGAACAAGCTCCTAATTATATTAACGCCATTGTTGACCCGAAGACAATGCCTTTCTCCTTCACATTTAGAGTCGTGTAATCTTGTGGTGCAGACAAAATGTGACCTTAGGTATTCACACATCAAAACTGTCATCACATCATGCGTCAGTTGTCCAAGGGCCTAAAGCTGTTGTGAAATATTCTGTAGATAGCTGGCCTCCTCTGCGTTGTTTATCACCTTGCAGTTTACCTTTGTTTCCATTGTATACACAAACCCAGTGAAGCTGTTTTTACAGACTGAATGTGATAGAACTATTCTCGCATAAGTCAGGTTCAATGAAGTGTTATGCTTTTTATATTTGTCTGGCAGCGTGAGTGATACTTAATGCTACAGTGGAGAAGAGAGACGGCCCTGTTGTGTTTTTGTTCCGTTAAATTGACACCTTCGTGTGATTTAATACATCTCATGCAAATGGGTAAATGGGGGCGTAGTAATTCAGGTGATTAATCCTCTGTATCTTCACTGCTCTATGTCTCTTTTCCTTGCAGAATGATCCCATCTACCAGCAAGAACTTCTTAATCAATGATCTGGCTGCAGGGCGGGAGTATGACCTTTGTGTGCTGGCGGTTTACGACGACGGCATCACATCATTAACAGCCACACGTGTGGTTGGCTGTGTGCAGTTCCACACAGCAAGTGAGGTCAGCCAGTGCCGCTTCATGCACAGTCAGTTTCTGGGAGGCACTATGATCATCATTATTGGTGGGATAATCGTCGCCTCTGTGCTGGTGTTCATCATCATCCTGATGATACGTTACAAGGCCTACAGCAGCCCAGAGGACGGAAAAACCAAGGTCAGCTCCAGCATGCACTCCCAGACCAACGGTAGCCAACAGAGGCTCCAGCGCTCAGTGTCCAAGCAGCCGTCTGATGAGGGCCAGTCCATGGCACCTAAAGAGTGCATGGCGCTGGTGCTGCGGGTGGACAATGAGAAGAGGGAGGATGCAGCAGCCACCACGGCCATCCTGGAGGTGGAGCTGCCTACCATGTCTCTAGATAAGATGAAGAGAAGAACCAGCCTGGATGCCCAGCGCTCTGGCCCCCCATCTGAGGACACACAGACGGACAGTAGCCTGACGGGCTCCACCATGTCCTTGTGTCTCATAGGTCCTAATGCTGGCACCAAAGAGGCTCCGAGGCTTAAAGACAAGAAAAGTGCCCTGGCCAACATGGGATTGCTCCCTAATGAGCTGGCACGAACTAGGCACAGATTCTCCTTTGATGGTGGGGATTACTCCATATTTCAGAGTCATAGTTACCCACGCAGAGCGAGGACGAGGTGGCACAAGTCCACCAACCAGCTCAACATGGAGTCCTCGCCTCTCGCCAACAGGAGAGTTACATTCAGCAGCACTGAGTGGATGCTTGAGAGCACAGTCTGAGGAAAGCCGTGAAGCCCTCCAGGGCTCAGTCGCACACAAACATACAGTATGCACATGTAAAAACACAAGATCTCACATATGTCTACATGCCATAAAATACAAGCACACACTTTTACTCTACACAGCAGATGAAAAAATACAAGCACACTGACACATGCAAACTTTCTGTGAGTTGCTGAACAGTCTCCCTTCATCCTGCCTCCCCATCATACTCCCAGAGAGGTTTGTTGGCCATGTCCTTTCTTTATGCAGCAGTGCCTTATTCTAAAAAAAATGTACGAATGGAGGATGCTGCTCACTGTAGTCATAAACCTTCCTCTCTTTCATTGCCTCCCACGCTGACACAGGGAGCGTTTCTTTGGATTTTTAATTTTTTCCTTTTCTGTGACATGCCAAGGGGGTGTGACATTTGGATGTGACTGTTTATCTTTAATGTGTTTAAAAAAGGAAAAAAAAAACTTCATCATAACTGTAAAGTGAACAGCCAGGTATCCTGTTATGTCAATCATGTTTTGGGTTCTTTCAAAAAAAAAAAAACTTTTGCACAGAAGACACGAGATACAAGGACATGTATCACCACCAGTCTATACAATAATAATAATTAAAAAAGAACAGAATTTTACACATGCCGATTTCTAATGTTAGCATAGAGAGGATGGACCTGGAAGCCGTGGATTCCTCTTTGACGGTCGGACTGTATGATGTTTAATAGGTATTGTTCCAGATGTGACTGTATATTAATCGGTACTGTATCTGGCTGGTCTAGATAAAAAGACAACAACAAAAAAAGACATATATAAGTATATTAAAACATTGGTGTATGTGTACTAACTATGTAAGTAAGTAAGTCATATGTCACATGACTTTTTACAAAGCATTTGGGTGTTGGCTGCAAGTTTTTACATTAAAAACCTGTGTCATCACACCTCTCCCTATTTAGTATGTCAAAGTTTGAACCATTTATCCCTCACGAAGGGAATAAAATTTTTGTGTGGGTATCACATGTGTGCTCCCATTGGCGTTTTCTTCTTGTGATTCAGGAGCAGTGTCCACTGCAGGGACACATGAATTGAGATGATGAATATTTTATTCCTGAGTACTATTTATAAGGTTTGCACTTCTTTGAAAGCTGCACAGCAGCCATGGAGTAGAGCGGCCACAGGACCCCCAGGGACATGTCAGCTGGATGTGATGCTGAATTCAGATTCACCAAACTCTTATTGACAAACACCAGTGCAAGATATGTTGCACTCCACTGGGGGGAGACAAAACTCTGTAAGCTTTATAATTACCTGCAGACTGCAGTGAACATGTATTTTAATGTTAATAACAGAAAATCTGTGGTAATAACCTGTGTTTAAGGTCATGGTAAGTCCCAGTTTTGAACAGTTTAAAAGCTTGGATCTTAGAGAAATTATGTGAATGTTTATCAGAACTGTTCACTGATACACAAACTGGCATCTTCCTCCAATTATGGATACTGAAGAAACTGAGCTGCAGACAACAGAGAAAACCAGAGATCTGCACGATCACACTGGCCACTTTCAGTCCTGCCAAATTCCTTAATGGCCTCCTCTGTTATTGAAATGCTTATTTTCTCTCAAGCCCAAGAAGGGCATATATTTAATTAATAAAGCTGTTAACTCATACACACCTACCTGTTTAACTAGTAATGGGTTTCCAGTCCTGAACTGTGTTGCAGACGTATTCTCACAGCAGCTGAAATATTTCTAGCTGCTCATATCTGTAACCATTATTCAGTCAAACTAACATAAAATCTGCTTAGGTAGGAGTCTGAGACTTCACCCAGTCTTCAAAATTGGCCCGGACAGCCAAACTAGCTTGCACTGAGAGTAAAGCAAAGTAAAGCAAAGTGTGTTGTGTCTCATCAGCAGTTCAGAGTGACTGTTAGAAATGTGCCTTGACATGGTATGGGTGAAATTTCCCACTGAAGATCCAATTATATGTTAAACGCATAGTAATGCATTTGGAAAACCAGTTGGAAAATGTTTTTTATCCATGCTAACCACTTTGTCTAGAATATAACTACAATTTTGAACTACATTTCAGCTCAAAGCCTGCAATTTTGTTCAGCTTTTTTTCTCTGGCTGCTTGATTTGATCCTATCTGAGTGAGAAAATAACACCTGCATAACGTCTCCAAAGCTCTCATTTATTTAAATAGACAGTGTTTAGTCCCAGTTGCATTCTTTGTGATGTTATTTTCTAACAGCCTTGAACCTACATGTGATGTCTGTATACCCTAGTCTCATTTTTCTAATTTTATCATAGTTGCTTTTTACCTACTATTGTTGGTTTTCTGGGCTGAAGCCAAAATCGTGTGTCATCAGAAAATATAGAAAATGAAAACACAGCTTTCTGCAGAAAGAGACATTCTGCAGAAGATACTGTAGCACTGGCAAAACGTTATGAACCTCTTTATACGGTACATATTTCATTATTTATAATGTGAGACACAAACAGAAAATGAATAAAGATGTATTTGGTCTTAGAAACTGGGTATACAGTCAGAAACTTAAAAGCTAAATTTGGATGTTGTCCTCTTGCTAAATACTTATTAACCTCAAGAGTACATTTTGAAAGCTCTGTCAACACTGATTTGACCACCCGGATTTAGTTTCCTTTTTTCTTTTTCCAACAAACGGGCCGTTGCAGCCAAGCTTAACACAGCCCACTCTTTTCTGCTTGGAGAAAACACTTAGCCTATTGACACAGACTGAGCGTGGTGCTTCAGGCTTTTCCAGTACACAAATGGTTTACCAATGCTTCCTTCAGCATCAGATTATCTAAAAATACAGTTCGTGCACACTGGAAAAAATCTAAATGTTACCAAGTGTATTTTCCTCATTTCTAGTCAAAATATCTCATCACACTTAAAATAAGACAGAATCACCTAAAGAGTAACTTT
>JAPQRP010000006.1:27417945-27436128 GCA_037367295.1 Apogon hyalosoma | reverse complement strand
CAGTTACTATTGTTGACAGATAGGAAACTACATGTAGGCTCCAAAATGGCATCATGACCTTTGATCTTGAGCGACCTCGAAAGGTCAAACCCATAGTCTCACATTTTGAGAGGGAGATGTCCATTACGAGCTAAAACGTCTGCAAGGGGCGGGGTTTGTTGTGCCTGGTACCACTTGTTTTTTTATACATTGTTTTGTACTTTTACCAGGCTACCCTCTCTGTTGTTTATCTGATGCAGGCTACTATATATTGTAAATGTAATACTACATAAGCCCAAAGATATACTTTCATAAGTGTGTATAATGTGTGTTGTCATTCATCAGCGAAGTCACTCGCTGAATCATCTGTGGATGGTGGTCATACAAAATTTAGCATGCTGTTATATTGTTATGGGCAGAACTTCAGGCTGCCTTGTAAAAGACCTGCAGCATATTCACACTGACGACAACAGCAAGATTTTTAACAGCTTAATGATAGTGCACTCAGCCAAAACTCACTCCAGATGATAGCAGTAGCAGCTCATGTCACATAAAATCTTCTATTTGTTTTTGACCTACTAAAGCTGGCATTTTTAGTCCAACAGCCCAAAGGGTCCAATGGACTGTGGTATCAGTTGTAGTCCATCATCTGTGCATCGGTCTGTAAACAATTTTGGAAGAATCTTCTCTGAAACGTCAGTCAGAATGACTTGATATTTGTTGTGGAACATGTTTGGGATACGTTCCACCAAGTTTGTTCAAAGAAGTGGGAAATATCGATTTATTTTTTTTTTTTTAATTTGTATACATTTTTGAAAATCCCCATTGGTTTATAATGGGACACGTTTCAAAGTGCTGTAACTTGAAAACAGTTGAAGATATTGATATAATTACTATAATTACTTTTGGCAATAGATAGGAAGTCACATGTGGGCTTTCATTTGGTGCCACGATCTTTGACCTTGAGTGACCTTGAAAGGTCAAACCCAAGGTCATCTATGTCCAGATTTCTAGCAACTTCTTCTCCAAAACCTTCAGCCAGAATCAATTGAAATTCATAGCAGAGGTTCCTTGGGGCAAGGTCTACCAAGTTTGTTCAAAGAATTTAGAACTATTGATTTTTGAATATTTTATGAATTTTGACATTTTAAATATCCCCATTAGTTTATGATGGGAACATTTTCTAAGTGCTATAACTTCAAAACAGTTGAAGTTATTGATATAATTATTATTGGCGATAGATAGGAAGTCACATATAGGGTTTCATTTGGTGCCATGACCTTTGATCTTGAGTGACCTTGAAACGTCAAATGAATGTCAATTAATGTCTTTAAATACGCTGTTGGACTACAGGACCCTTGGTCCTATTTTTTTATTATGACTCCCAGTGTTTTGTTGCATTCTTAAAACCTAATTTATTTCACAGTTTGCTGTATTCTAGAGCACACAACAATTAATAATTATCCGAAAACAGATATAGTTGAAGGCCGATGTTTGCATGTCTAATCATCATTTGCTGGTTTCTTTTTTCTTGTTTTTCCAACTAATGCTATGTTTTCTTCAGAGTGCAAATATATAATTAGGCTCTCATAATTGGTGCTTTGTCATCTGTGGTATGTCACTATGGTGCAAGAATAAGATTTCTGTCAACAAAAGGGATTTTTTTCATCCTATACACACTTTATGTTGTATTGTATGTTTCATTTAAGCATTACACAGTAGAAATAAAACAAAAGAGGGAGGTGATAGAGAAGAAGAAAATCTCCCCCTCCTCCTTGTGAAAGTAGAGAGCAGAGAAGGAATGAGGGAGAGGGGGGAGGGTAAACACACCCAGACAGAGCTATGTCTGACATCCACGCTCACTGAAAGAAGGAAGGACTGATACAAAGGCAGTGCGACAGAGAAGAAGAGAAAAGAGGGAGAAGGAGAGCAGGAGGGAGGGAGGGCATCGGGGATAAATGCAAAAAGAGGTGAAAAAGATGCACAAGAGCTGCATCAGTTCGTGTCCACAACGAACAAAAAACATTGTGTTCGTGAATGGGAGCAGCTGAGCTCCACCACAAGGCGAGTGCAATGAGAAAGCAGGCAGACCTCAGTCGCTGCTGTTGCTGAGCACGAATCCTTTCCCTCTGTCTGTCTCTGCCAGCTAATACTGAGCCTTGGTATGATTTAGGGCAATGCTTTATGGCTTTTGATTAGGATTTGGAGCTTTATGTTTTAGGAATATGCTTCTGGAGAGGATTTGAACATGCTGTTATTTCTGATTGAACACAGTGTGCGACGTGGAGACTCCTCCGGTAGCTGCTTTCAGGGCTGCTCCCCTCCCTGCTGCTTCTGGCTGTGTTTGGGCTATGGTCCTGACTAAGAAGCAGGGCATCACCCAGATGTGGGGCTCTGACTGTATGGGAGGTTAAGCCTGTAAATACCAGCATGGGAGCCAAACAGATGAAATGGTAAGAGCTATTTTTCCTATTTAATTTTAACTGCATACATCAATCCAGGCTGCTATTTTTGCCTCCATTGCCTGACTGTGACAGGAGCATAATAGGCCTAAATTCAATCTGGCAGAGGACTTTATCATTTTAATCATATAAAACAGCAGGAGATGTGTCAGTCCCAGTTTTAGGGATGTATTTTACCATAACACCATGCCTTTGGTAGCAAACTGTGCAGGTTATTGTTTTGTGTTTACAGTGCAGAAGGTGTGGGTGTGTCCCTATGTGCAGAGAACCTGCTATTGCCTAGCAACGGCTAACTTCCATTACCGGCTCGTCCATTTTATGATGGGGATGAATATCCTAAATTATTCTTCAATACGTACTCATATGTTTATTTCACTGCATTTAAATACAGCTTCGTCTGCAAGCTGAGAAAACCTCCATCTTTTTGTCTAGATTGGGTTTTATCTAATAATGAAACATCAGGCAAAACTAACTTAACACAATAACCTCCTGAATAAAAGTCTGCGTGCTTTTTAATGTAAAACCTCTTATGCGGTGAAACCTACTGTCAAATGTTGTTAATCTGTTGCACAGAAGCTCATCTCTTCTAAATCCCAGTGCTTAATCTTTCGTTTATCCCATATGGTCCAAATCAATATGCATGTGTTCTTTTGGTGCGACAGATCAGCAGTTAACATCTAAAATAAATTTGTTAGACTTTATTGAGCTCCACCCAGAGACAACGATATATATTATCTGGGTAATGTCATCATCTGCGGTGACAGTGATAAGTTGGGAGGCAGCTGCTTTGATCCCCTTTGTAGAACCACTTACAGATAATCACAGCAGCATCTGATAAGGTGCTCATTTCTTGTTTTTGCGTGACCTGGTGAAATTACTCTTTCTGAGAAGGAGGAGGAACTGTGTGAACATAACTTTTAGTTCTAGTTTGTCAAAACTTTGGCACATCTCATACTTAAATTGCAGGGAAATCTAAAATGTTCGCATCGGCGGTTTATAAAGACAATATGAACTTAGTAACAGATAATACATGTTTCTGTCTATTGCGTGCCGTGATATTAGCTTGTGCTGAATAATGCTATTAGTTAAGCAGAAAATCTCTTCAGCTGCTATCTAAATCATGTTACATATGTACAGTCAGGACATGTTAAACTGTACAAATGCAATCCCTCAGGGAATTCTTCGGTTTCTAAAGCCCTCAGTCGAGGCCAGAGTTATTTTTTTCCACGTTTGTGGTTTTTTTTAGCATGTGGTTCACAGTGCTGAATCGTGAATCCCTGTTCCACCATGCAGCCTGTCTTCTTTTTCTTGTTTTCCCATACAGACACAGGGGACTCTGTTGCTAAAGAACCATGTATAACGCCATAGGTCACAGGTCACAGCAGCTGTATCCCATTTCTGCAAACATGGCAGAGTGAAGATGACAGCAGACCTGGACCTCAGGCTGCTGGAGATGCTATCGTAGCAAGCAAACGCATTTACAAACCCATTCAGAGCCTGTGCAGCATTATGTTTTGAAATTACGGCCAAAGGGGCAAGCAAAGTATGTAAAGAATTTCCTGTGAGAAAAATAACAGTTGAGTGCGTTCTTGCCCTCACCGTGTCTTTTCTGTCCATCCAGTTCTGCCCTGTGTCTTTTCATTGTACTTAATATTAGTAAAACAGTCGAGGATGTGCTGAAATCCTATGGGCGCAGTTAAAATGGATATGGTTTAACATATTTAACCCAGATGGGATGAATTCGCATTTTGTGGTCCTTAGGGAATATTAAAGTCTATATTTCCATTTTATGTTGCTAGCTCTATTTATTGCCTTTCATTTGGCAGGAAATGCAAACACTGATTCCTGCCTGTACCCACCATCTGTTTCAGTCTCAGCTCAGCCAGCCCTGCTCGCTCCCCCAAAGAGGAGTATGTTATCACACAGTCCACCGACACCCCTAAAGAAGAAACAGTCAATGATCAGTCTGAGGACCAGGGGGAACCTCAGGATGACAAATCTGAGCTGACAGAGAAGAAATCTGTCACAGGTTGGTTGGCTGCACATCAGCTCTTTGAAGCAATGAAAGCCTTCCATACAAAAAAGAAACAAAATACTCCCCTGCCTCATATCCCCTGTCCCTTTCACTCTCTCTTACTTTCAGAGGAGGTGTCACTCTGTGGATTGTGTCCCTCCCTTGGGCATGATGGGCAAGAGGAAGAGAAGTCCTGGGAGGAGCAGCTGGATGCCCACCAGGAGCAGCTGGAGAAGGAGATGCAGGAGGCCAGGAGAATGGTGTTCCGCCTCCAGGTAATTCATGGTGGGAACTTAGTAAAAGTACAAACTGCACTGTCACTGTGAACACACTGACAGGAAGCCCCAGTGAAAGGGAACAGTTTAATTATGGCAGGGGTTCTCATCTCATCTCTGGGACCCACTGTTTCCTCTGGTCATTAAGTCCTGACCCACTTTCATACAGTTCAAACCAAGAAAATGTGTTTTAGGAAGATAGGCTAGTAAGCACATATTCAGCATCAGCAGTAGTTTTTTATTATTATTATTATTATTATTATTTAACCCTTTCATGCATAGTGGTCACTATAGTGGACAGCTATTCTACAGCTGTTCGCTTGTATATTCATTGGTTTTGTTATTTTATGTGCATATCAGCCAACACAGTGGACGCTTATGCACCATTTCATACATTGTAATTCATACCATTACTGTAACTTTGCTGTTCTTGAAAAACTTGATCTGCACTAACATTTTTGAGCGTAAATCAATGGCTAGTTGTTATTAGACTGTAATTAACAGTTTTCTTAAGCAAAATTTTTTTTCTCCATGAAGTAAGTAATAACTAGTATTAGAGTATGTTCAAATGTGACAAAACATCAGCTTAACTGCATTAAAAATGTTTTTATTTCATAGTTTTCACACATTATATCACTTTCTGTTACTGCCATTTAAAGATAGGTTTCTTTGCTTCAGAAATTAAACGCATGTTGTCCAGCTCAGTGGACATTTTTATAACGCCATAAAAAATAGGTTCTTTTAAAAAAAAAAAAAAATTCAATCACATTGTTTTTTTCCATGCCTAAAGAGGAATAAAAACATGCAGGAAAAACAAATCTTGACTACTGTTCTCATAATTCATGCATCAAAGGGTTAAGCTTTATTTAAACAGGATAAAGCTCACTGAGATAAAAAATCTTTTTTTCAAAAGCGTCTTGGCCAGACAGCAGCAGCAGAAGTTACACAAAATACAAATCACAGCCATACATTAAATCCTACTTGCATCATAAATCCACACTAAAACACTATAAAAAACACAATAAAAGTCAGTGCTAAAACCATACATAATTCCTTAAACTAAGAACATACATATAAAACACCATCAATTATTTAAAAGGAACTAAAAGTATAACAACAATATTCCTTAAAACCTGATTCAATCAGTTACAAAAACATCTGCATCCTGATTTATCTAAGAAAAATGAGACTAAGACATCAAACCATTTCTGTTTCATGTGTTTTCTGTTATATAATGGGAGTCCAAAGTAAATAAAATATGCACATAATAATAATTATCTATCCTGTTGTACCTGTATATATAATGGGAGTCCAAAGTAAATAAAATATGTACATAATAATAATTATCTATCCTGTAGTACCTGTATATAAATGCTTTTTTTGTACTTAAATATGATCAATATTTTTTAACAACAGTAACAGTTAACAAATATCAGGATATCAACACTATAATGCATTCATAGGTATTCCAAGTATGTAATTGTAATGAAATATGCTAAATGATGTGAAAGGTCAAGCTAACTTGCTGTATATATGAAATGCAAGTAAATCAAAATATGTTAATATTCTTTCCAATTAACAAACAGTATACTTTGCAGTTAACACATATGGATATAAGTCATTGTGTGCAGTCAGATGAATTTTATTATTTGATGAATGAACTGCATGTAGGCTGCTACAGAATGTGTGAGTGAAACAAATAACACTTCAAGCTTAGTTTAAGGGACTATCGACATTTGACAAAGCAATCACTCGAATGCTGTCATTAACTGAGCTCTGTAATATTCACTATTCCTTATTTTCTCCAGCAGCGTTTCAAGATGACAGTCTCACTGTCTCTGTCTTGAACAAGCAATAAAACTTGATAGGTCTGTTATTTTAACGTTTATGCTATATGATCTCTGTGATAGTGTGCCTGTGGATGGATAGGTGGATCGACTTTAGTGGAAATACATGTTGTAATTGGAAGAAAATGATGTTCTGTGAGAAACTATTCTGAACTTATAGACTGTTTTAGGTGAAAAATGATTGCAAAATATCAGATATATGGTGTATACCATACAATGTGAAGAGCCATGTCTTATATATTGTAGTATAATGTGTATTTAATGGAAAAGTCTTTATCATTTAAGTCCAGTTGTGTGGTTTTTTTTTTTAATTAAATCCTCTATGCAGCATGTAAATATACAATTATAAGTGACATGCATTGTATTTTATGGCAGTGTATTGTGACTGTCACTAATATTCAGTCCATTTCGTGCAGTTTCATCAGAGCAGCACATTGTCCGGCATTAAATGTGTGTGACAATACATGTTTTCTAAATAGCTTTTCCTGCCCACTACACTCATAATCCTGCCATGTACTAAACATGTCCAAACAGAGCGCAGACTTGTGCCCAGTTGAGCAGCTCCTGTTTGTCTTCCTCAGGCCCAGATTAGTCAGCTGCATATTTGTGATTTTTATATATTTAATTCTAATTTCTCGTAGCCTGGTTCCTGACCTCTGAATCACCACCCACATATTACATTTATTCAGTATTCAGTACCTCGGTTCATTCATTTTGGAATGAAGACGAAGCTTTTTTTTTTTTTTTTTTTTTTTTTTGCAGAGTTTTCCATATTTGTCAGTGGCATTATGATGTGGACATACATGGATATAAAGTATATATAGGAAACCAAAATAAACTGACACAAAGTGGACAGTGTGGCTCACTTTCTGGTGTAAAAAACATACTCGGGGTAAATAAACACATGTATAATATAAAAAGCAAGCCCTGTTATTCAGCAGCCATTAAAAGCAAACTTTAGTTAATCTTTTTTTTTTTTTTATGACTTGCATTTTTTATTTTCTTTTTCAAACATATCACATCATCACACAATCTAATATTAACATTAGAGCACTGGTAAATTACCCACCCACCTGTAACAAGAAGGGGTCTTCCTATGTATATACTGGTTTTTTATCCCCCACACACCCACTTTAAGTACCCATGTACGTATATAATATATACATACTAGTGCTGTTAAACGATTAAAATTGTTAATCAGATTAATCACAGAGTTGCTGTGGATTAATTTAGATTAAGCACAATTAAATATTCATTTTTAATCTATATTAATCACATTTGATTTTTCATGAGCAAACAGACTCAAGAAAGAAGGGAATATATATGCACTTACTGTGTTTATTAAACACCTTCAACAGTTTCAGTTAAACAACTGTAACCAACTCTTCTGTCTTGTTTTTTTTTTTTTTTTGTCCTCATATTTCCATCCAGAAGGCCAACATGCTGTTTAGTGTCTTCCGTCTTTATTGATTGTTTCTGTTGCCTGTCACTACCGGATTAACTGCCCATTTGCACATGAGCGACAGATAAATTGCCTGAAATGTGTTGTCATTCTGTGCTGCAGATGGGTTAGTTGTGTTACATTTTTTAATCAGATTAATCATGATGATGGATTAATCTGCGTTAATGCATTAATTTTGACAGCCCTAATACATACACCATGAATATCTACACAGAGGTGTTGTTTAGGCTTTTTTATTTTAACATTAATTGTGGTTATCATACTAGAGGGATTGTATAGTCTTATAGACTTTATGTGTGAGTGATTATAGTACTTATTTGAGGTAAGTGCATATTTTTCTACAGGCTTTTCAATTTGAGTTCAGTTCAATTCACTGACTTCCCTCCCTGAAATGGGAAACTTGTCGTGCAGTCAAGCTAAAAAATACAAATATGTTACAGGCAGCTAGACAGAAATGTATCAGGTGTTTCTGCCATGTATATTGAATTATGACTGCGTACAGACATTCAGTTTTATGTGTATGTATGTATACGTGTGTGTGTGTTTTCAGGCTTTGCTGCTTCACGGCTCCCTCCCTGAAGAGGACCAGGACGGGTCTGTGAGCTATGGAGATAGCCGGGGGAACGCTGAGCAGCAGCTGGTACAGTGCCCTCTCTCTGCTAACTTGAGAAAACAACACTTACTTGCTCACCGTTCTGTGTGAAGTGTCAGTGTCAGCCCTTCTGTTGTGATGATGTTTGCAGCCATCACTTCACTCCTCTGTTGAGTGGCTACTGTGGAGCACAAATGAATCTTTGTGATCTGCTCGTCCTTGCTGTCATGTGGGCTCACTGCCTCCTCATACGTTCTGACATTTTTTCATTCTCTAATTACGCTGCTTATCCTTTCCCCTTTGAAGGTTCTAATCCGTAGCCGTCTGGACCAAAGCATGGAAGAAGCCCTTGATCTTAAGGTACAGTAAGTAAATGTAATTAGGTTTAACGTACTGCAAGCAGCTAGTATATATCTAAAGGTTCTCTTTCTCTAAAGTCTTTGTTCGTTTGTGTGGGTCTTAGAGGGAGCTTCTGAGACACAAACAGGAGGTGCGCCACATTCAGGCCATCAAGGTAAACCTCTTATTCTCATTTTGTCCCTCGTGTGTGAATTAAAATGGATTAAAGGATATAATTCAATCTTCTCCACGTCTGTGCCACCCCGACTGATGAGTTTGCACTTTCTATCCTACACAATATATACTTTTTCATTTCTTTCCAAAGATAATCAAGTTTGGAGGTGGTCGCTTGCTGTCAATAATGCAGGTGGATGCAGCGTATCTGTATTCAAGTCTTCTTCGACCATTTCTTTGATCTCCTCTTCTCTCTCGCTCATTAGGATGCTCTGCAGCAGCGCTTGGCAGTGCAGGAAGATGCTGTGCTGCAGTTAAAACAGGAACTGTTGAGGAGCAACATGGCCAAAGATCAGCTGGAAGGGGAAAATGTGAGACAAGTGATGATTTCCTTTTGACACTATGAATTATTTGACCTGTTTGACCCCTCGCTTTAGGTTTATGTGAGAGCAATAGACTCTTCATATATCACTCCGAAGTGTTCTGTTTGCAGGCGGAGCTCAAACACAAGCTGTGTGAACGGAACAAATTGCTTAGTGAATATGAGGTATTGTCTTTTATTATTTATACTGCAGTGCATTTTGTAGATACATACATGCATATACACTCCCTGACTCATGGCATCCATCTTCTTTGTCATAATAGCAGCAACTTGGCAGGAGGGAGAGAATTATGCAGCAGCAGCAGCAGCAGCAAAGGCTTGATGAAGCTCAGCATAAAGCACATGAAGGCGGCCTTGGACGGGTATGGATCCTTAGGAGCTTTAAGTATTTACCATCTCTTTGCCTTTTTAAATAATATATGTAGATGTATGTGTGTGTAGACTTCACATTAAGGCACATATTAACCTTAAAATCCCTGCTTATTTACATACAAATTAGTTATATAGTCACGGAAAAATTATTAGACCATCAAAAGTCATCAAAAACAAAGGTTATGTAATCAAGTACTAGCTCCTGTGTGTGTCATGTGACTAAAACAGAAAGAAAAGAAAACATGGGATGCCTAAAAGCACTGTTTTTGTCAGTACAGTGCCATAGATATTAATGTAAGAACTGAAGTGATTCTGGTTATTATCAAGAACAACATGGAAAATTGATAGATATCAGCTCTGAAATTAAACTCTTTTGAGCTATTTTTGTTATCTTTGTATTTGTCCAAACAAATGTACCTTTAGTTGTACCAGGCATTAAAATGAACAAGAAATTGAAGAAAACAAGGGTTGTCTAATAATTTTTTCCACCACTGTATTTGTTCTTACCCTACCTGACAATATCAAGGCTGTTAACAGTTTTATCTGATAAAAACATGCATTCACTGCTTATTTTTACTAAGTAGGAAGGAAGTTGTTAACAAGTGTCAAACTACTAGCACATGAGTTATGAACAAGTCTTCAATTTAGAACAAATAAGACATTTAGAATTAGAGTCAATTTGATATTGTTTGTGCACAATCTACTCTTGTAGATTTTGCATTTTCTGACATAAGAATGTACTGTATTTATTATGCGCTGTAACAGGAGAATGAGCAGTCCCACCTTGTAAGGTCAACACAGAGCAAAACATATTATGATTATAATTAATAAATAGCATCTTTATTCACTATCAGTAAGGATTAATTAGGAACTTATTCAAGGAAATTGTTTTTAATGGTCTAGTAGTTCCTTTATAATGTCTAATGAAGAGCCCATATGTTTATGTTAATATGTATGCTAATAAACATCCATTTACTACAAAGCATTACCCTGATGATGATAATAACATTAAAATTATTTTTTATAACAGTAATTGTAATTGTAATAATAAGTCATGACATCTTGACATGTGAAGTCATTAGAAAAAGACTTAATATGTTAAAGTATACGGTATATTTATAGATTAGATGACAATTAATCCAGGTTTACTTAACTGTTGTTGTGGTGATTTCCAAATTAATTTATTTCTACATTTAATCTAAATGGTGATTTATCACCATTTATTACAATATTATCCTCTGCATGTTGCATTTTCTTTCAGTGAAAATCAGGTATTTTTCTATGTTTAATTTACTGATCATGTAGGTGTTTATAAAAGCTCAGAGTAAATTCAGAGGTTATCATAGCAATACTGAGAAAACTTAATTAAAATGACTGTTTCAGGAAAATATATCATTAACTGAGAATAAAAAGAAATATCTACAACCACTGTCATTTGCCAAGTAAGTTTTATTGATGAATCAATGTTGCAGAACGGGACAGTATTTCCATTTTTACCACAGTCTCTGAACATCCAAATGGGTCATATCTGATGTCAGTGAAAACCTGACAAAATGCATTTTACCTGAATTATTTACATATATTGATAAGATTAGTACTTCATAAGTAATTAAACATTTTAAATCTGTATGTGTTTGGTAGCTGGTGTGTGTTTGAGCCCTTCCAAAGTATTCTTTTTGGAAAAATGCTTTAGTTTTAGTGACCTGATAAGGAGCACAGAGCTTTATTAAAAGAATTTCCATGACAGGGGGAAGAGTTGCAGCTGGTCCGCGAAGCCCTGCGCAGTTTGAGGGACAGCTTCTCTGGCCACGACCCCCAGCATCACACCTTAGACACTCTGGAGCAGGGTGTGGCCAGTCTTATGGACCGTTTACATTCTCTGGACATCCAGCGCAGACAGGACAGAGGGGTACGCACACTATTCCTCACCTGAAGGCGGATGCATCAACAATAAATGACATCTGACTGTTTACTGTGAGTAACTGATTCTTCTTCCTTTTCTTCTAGGAGGAATTTAAATCACCGGGGCGCCGAGCCAACTCCACAGACCGTGACTCCTGGCCACCGAGCTCAAGTGAGACAACCAAAATCCTTGTTTTGTTGGATTTCTCGTCCTCCGCTACATCTCAGCTCTGGCTGTTAAACTAAATTGTGCCCTTTAATTACGCTGCTATGTATGTGGGGCAATATTGACGGGGAGGCTAGATTAATTTTAGACTGATTGTGAAAAACAGTGTTTGATGCTTTTTGTAATTATTTCCAGAAATGGCACATTCTCACAGCAGCCCGGGGTTGGACACGGCTGTCTCTACTAAAGTGCTCTACTTCACCGACCGCTCGCTCACTCCCTTTCTGATTAACATCCCAAAAAGGTGAAAATCAAAGCACTTCATGTTGGATTTATGTAACAGCATTGTTGTTTGTTCCCCTCAGTATACGATGCATGTTTTTAAGCTAATTGGTGTTTGGGTGAAGCTGCACACTGAGGCCACACAGCTGAATCCTTGCATGTCCAGAGCTATAAATGTATGCCTCTGCTACATAAATGTTTATCCTAGGGAAGCTTAATGTCTGTGTGGGTGTGAGTGAGTACATCTGCACAGATAATGAATGACAGTGTGTACTTACAGGCTGGGTGAGGTGACACTAAGAGACTTCAAGGCCGCTGTGGACAGACAAGGCAGTTTCAGATACCACTTCAAGGCCCTCGACCCTGAGTTTGGCACAGTGAAAGAGGAGGTAGGCGTGGGAGGAAAATTATAGCCCCTATTTCTTTTCACATCAGCTTCAGTGGGAAAATATAAAATGCCAGCTACAGAGTATGATATGCTAATAATAGCTATGTCTGCCCTACACTTCAAAACACTGCAGGAGGGCTCATTTCCATCCCAAAGAAATTGATAACCCTGACTCGTCATTTTCAGTTTCTGTCTGGCTCTTTGTACATTATAGATGTAGAAGTCTTTCTTAGATATGTAAATGTTGGATGTGCAGGTATTTCAGGATGGAGCGGTCGTTCCTGGCTGGGAGGGGAAGATTGTGGCATGGGTAGAGGAGGATCACGGAGAGAGGAGATAGAGCCCCAAAAACTACAGATCACCACTACAAACCTCATTCGAAGCCACCAAGACTCCTCTACAATACTCATGATTGTGATTCCATAACAAAAAAAATACTTATAATACAATTAACTGGGACCAATGGATTTAACACCACTTGAGGAAAGAACCATGTTTTGAAAGAGAATGTTTCATATGAAAAATTTGACCTGACACACATTTTGGTACTTTTTTTGCTTTATTCGAATGCATATTAGGTATTGTTTGCACCTCAGACATTTCAACATGGGACTTTGCAAGTAATGAACGGTCAGTAATATGATACTTGAAACTCCGGTTAATGAACAAGGTATTTTACAGAACATTAAACTTTATAAGCTGTACTCACCTAAGCTGTAATCATTGCATAGCATTCAGTATGCAAACCTTTAATGACATTTTTCACATGTTCCAGATTGCCAAATAGTGTTGTTCTATGTCAATTTTGCTGTTTTAATAAACCTGAATGATTGCATGGATCATTTTGTTGTTAGTTATTACCTGGCTGTACAGTAATGCCACTGTACACCAGCTCTTAGTCATTATACACCTCCACTCCTGCACCCACACATTGTCAAATAAGTCCACATATTGTCATTAGAGGCAATTAATTTTGGGGGGTTAGATTTTGCAGCAGAGCAACACAAGTGACATATTTATCTGAAAACAACATTTTAGTTTTAGAAAATGTTGACTCCCCATTTTACAGGGGAGTTGTTTATTGTTCGTCAGCTTCTATGTCCCTGCATGTGTTCGCAGAATATTATCAGATTGCATAGCAGGAATTTTGGTTTTTACTTGTTCAAAATGAACCATTAGCACACTCCTGTGATCAGTGTGGGCGGGGGTTTGCTTCTCAAATGATGCAAATGGTTTTCTGCAGATCAAATGAATTGTCACAGAGCTTCCACTTTCAAAGTTAGCTTTCGCTGCTTTTTGTTAAAGACAGCAGATGCAGTGTCTTCATTTACAGAATGTGGAAACTCCAGAAGTAAATAGTAGACATCTTCAACTTCCAACAGAACGTCGTCCTGCATAGAAAAAGTATATTCAGCACACTATAAGGCTCAGAGCAGCAGAAACAGGGCAATTATGCATTTTTTATGACACCCAACTATGCACTGACATACATTGGGTTATAAAGGGGTTCATTACAGCACTGCTCAAGGTTGTATGAAAACCACTAACCTTGGAGATTCTCAGCTGGCATTCTGACACAGAGAAAACCTTTGGCAGCTCCACTGTCAGCTCCATGCTGTGAGGAGCTCCTGATGTATTGGTCTTCATTTCAAGTTGGTACTCTGGCCTCTGCGGCTGCACAAATGTGGAGGAGATGACCTGGATCAAGTCCTTCTTTTTGTGCTCTGCAGGCCCACAGATAATTTGTGCTGCTGGGGTTTCCTGTCTCTCTGAACGTATAGAGGAGATCTGGTGTAAGAGGGCAGCTGGGGTCTGACTGGCTGTAAAAAGCAGCACCGTGGATTATTAAGAACTGCAGTAAAAGGTGAAAAACAATATACCTGCAGAGGCAAAGGAAATAGTTCAACATAAAGACAATGGTGCTTATCAGAGTGTAAGACTTATTACTTTACCTGGGTTTGGCTGTTTGCCAACGTTGGGCCACTGCTGAAACCCAAGGCGACGGTACAAGTCATCCATCGTGCTTTTTGGGCTGGAGCTGACAACGCTGTACTGCTGAGATAACTTTAAACCATGCTGCTGCTGGGAAAAATTCAAGAGCAGCATATAAACTTGGTTCATGTGTGTTTCTTCTTTCTTACATTCCTGTAAAATCCCAGGGTTTAATGCCACATCCAGCACAGAGTATTGGCCTGTGAAGGGCAAAAAAAACAACAGTGGTTTAATAGTTTTCTTGTTTATGTGGTCAAAACATGAAGTGCAGCTCTGTAGCTTGTGATACGGTGCATCTTTGCCTTTTACCTTGACCTTCATTTGCTTCTGTTTCCAATTTTCCTGCATATAAAGGTAGGGGCTTGTTGGGATCCTGAGGTGCTGGCACATGTTTCCAGCTACAGAGGTTTATGTACAGTAATCCTTTCTTTGGTTCCTGTTGAGGACACAGATGTTCTGTTATAAAATAATTGTTGAAACACACTATTTGTAACCTATAAATAGAGACAAATGTGACAGCTTTACCCTATGTGGCATACTGCGAACATTTTTATGTTTTTTTTTTTTGTCTCCTGCACAAAGAATGTTTTCTTTTATTCATTAATTCAGTCAATTAAATCATTATCTTTCAAAGCATTTCATGAGCAGAGATGAGAAAGAAGAGATTAGTCAGAGGTCATCCTTGGTTAAAATTTAATCTTTATTAAATTCTGGAAGACTTAATATTTTTGTCCTATGATCTTGCTTTTATTTAATGATTTCTTTAGACATTGTGAATCTATATTTAACCCTCAAAGACCTAAACAGCCACTTGTGACCAAAAGCATCTCATCAAAAATGTTTCATAACTTTTGCGTCACTAATCATATCAATACAATTAAATGATTCAGGAAAAATGCAGTTTCTCAGCCTTTCAGCAGCATCAGATTTTAACATAGTGATCATGGAAACACCGTCATCTTCTGCAACATGTAGTTTCACACACACGCACGCACGCACGCGCGCGCACGCACGCACACACACACACGTCACTTTTCTGCAGATTTCTCTGCTCTAATATATTAACTTTTGAATTAACCCAGGCAAGTCAGTAAGTAAATATGTGAAAATACCTGATTTTCCCTTAATAAAAAAACAACAAAAACTAAATGCAGAGGATAATATTATAATAAATGGTGATAAACCACTTAGTAAAGGTTCAGTGAGGAGAAAAAAAATCATTTGGAAGTTGTCGCAAAAGGTCTAGGCTAGGTGTTGAAGTGATAAAAGTGATAATAAGCCTTTTTGAAAACTGTCTGCACTCATTTTAACATAGCAGTCATTAAACTGTTTGGAAATACCTTTTTTTTTTTTTTTTTTTAGTGTGGAATGTGATGCATTTCATCACATTCAACAGTGAAATAGTGAGAGATACGTACATTTCTTGAGCACTTAAACGCAACAGAGCAATCATTAGTTATTGGCCACACCTAAGAAGAAAATTACCGCCAACACGAAGACACAAAATGAATAGATATTAAAGTTTTTACGCTCTTTCCAGATAAAGATAAACTTACCAGCATTTCAGTATACAGACACGAGTGGAACTCAGGGGGGGCATTAAACTCAGCTCCTTCCCTCATCTGTTTTTCAATTAATTTGCGGTAGGCTTCAGGGTCGTCTTCACAAAGTTCATCCAACATGGACCAAATGTGACTGACCTGCTGCAGAACATCCTCTTTGCACCCAACCGAGGGCATTGTCAGGTAAGATCACAAAATATCCGACTTTTAGCTAAAACTTTTTCCAAATTAGCCTGCTGCTGATGAACTACTTCTCAGGAAAAGTACGAAAAAGGTGATTAAAAGTGTGTGAATTCAGTCAGAGAAACCACCTTCTTACTGTTATATGTTTAAAAGAGCATACAAATATAAGTAAATCAAGCTAACTGACGCCCTAAAAAAAGAAATGAATGAACTATTTGACGTTAAATTAGCTTAATAACCACCTGGGCTAATGTTGTCAGTTGCTATGGAAACTAGCTGGCAGGAGATGTCATGCAGATGCTCCCTGGTGGTGACAAGAAGAATAGCACACAGTATTAGGAGAGGTATAATTTATATTTAATACATGAAAAATATAACGTAGAAATTTGTAAAAGCATTTGTATGTTTCCAGTCAGCATTCATGTATACATGACGGACATATAAGTAAAAAGAGTGACTATGATTTGTAAATGTCTCAAACAGGAATCAGCAAGAGCATCCTCTGCTTGGTATTCCTCCTCAGTAATTCTGCAAAGAGACAGTGATTTATTATTAGGTTCGCTGTCGAGTAAAAAAAAACAAAAAAGAAAAAAAAAAAACTTCATGCAGTTTTAAATAGTGTGCAGTCTTTTTGTGGTTGATGTGGGGGATGTCAGCGTATCGAATTAATTAAGGTTCATTGTTGTGTTTTCAGATGCTCCGAAATGTCTGCGTGTACCTCGATCATATCATATATCCAGCCCAAGAATTCAGCCACTTTGGTATAAACGCCAGGATGGTTAGGCTCAGCACAGCCTGTCCCCCAGCTGACAACTCCCACCAGCCTCCACACACTGTCATCCTGGCAAACCAGAGGTCCCCCGCTATCCCCCTGAAGAGGTAGAAACGCACACATACACACACTGCTCATTACAGACTCACCCAGCTTTCATTATGCACACATTTCACTATAAACAAATCACACAGGACAGGACTAATAGTTAAACACCTTTGCAAAGTAGTGTTTAGATCATGCATCTGACCTGACATGCATCCACTTTTCCCTCTGTGTATCCAGCACAAAGCATCCGTGAGGTGATCTCTCCATTGTACATGCAGGAGCTGTTACACTTCTTCGTACTTATTATGGGAACCGGTGCTTCTTTCAAGGTGTCAGGTGAGTGAACTGAAAGAGGAAAACACACATTTAAAGCTGCTCAGTCAATACACATGGCACATTTTCCCATGATGTTTGGATTAAGCTTGCAGTGGATGTAAATTGGTTTTAGAGTGGTGTAATAGCATCTTACCACCATCAGGCTGAGTGTAACCCCACCCAGAGATCCAGCATTGTGTTCCTCCTGGAATATCATAATCGTACTGAGGCAAGCACACAGGCCTAATTGTATCTAATAATAAAAAAAAACAAACAAACAAAGGAATATATTCTATATTTTCAGTTTAAAATGCAGCACTGAATTGTCAATGTAATTTTGATCTAATATAAGACATTCATTGTTAATTTTCTTACATTTTGTGAAAGACATACTAATAATGAATTGTTTTTGGTTACCTCAGTTTCATATTTAAGTAACCTTCATTATGCTTTTAAGTTAATTACCTACATTTGTGCTCAAAATAAGCTATATATATATATATATATATATATATATACACACACACACACACACAGTATATATACACACAGAGGCTCTGAGACCTTCCATTATTACAGTATACACTACCACTCTACCAAGTTTGGACACACCTGGTTTTTCTTTATTTTCATGACTATTTACATTGTAGATTCTCACTGAAGGCATCAAAACTA
>JAPQRP010000006.1:27328437-27417804 GCA_037367295.1 Apogon hyalosoma | reverse complement strand
TATACACACACACACACACACCAAATTTTATTTCCTAAGGAGTAAATCTCATGACTGTCAGAGCATGTAGCACTCATAAATGGCTTCTATACATTTTTATTAAAGATACTATGTTGACAGAAAATGTCAAACTGTAGAAAATAGGATTACGTTTAATGTCATAAAACTAGTGTAGAAAAAAAAATACAACATGTACATATAATATTTTGTTAAAATGGTGAATTTGTATCAAAAGCATTGTTTAAAATGCGGTATTAAAGCAAAGGTCTCAGTACCAGTCTCAAAACTTTTATATCTATATATTATAACACACACCCCATGTTTGTGTCCTTTTTCAGTGTCTGTTGTAATGTTGTTTGTTGCAGCAAATTAAAAATATATAATGGAAAAGAGAGAGCATATTAATCTTTTTTTTAGAGTCTCAGTTGAAACCTACCCACATTAACGTTTATGCGAGATCATCAGACTGACCTGAGAAATTCAAAGGAGTCCGCAGTTTCATCAGGGCAATATCACTGTCATGGCTCCTGTGATTGTAGTTCTTGTTGTAGATAATCTTTTCCACCGCGTACCCCGTGTGCTGAGCCATCTTAGCCGAGCTGCGCGTCACAATGCCAGCGTAGACCACCCAGCTGGACACCTGAGGTAGCCTGTAGCTGACGGGTACCAAAGAGAGGACAATCATCTGTTTAGTGTTCAGCAGCTGTTAATGGGACTGATTATAAGTGATGTCAGTAACCTCTGACCTTTAGTGATAAGGTCAGAAGTCTTACTTGTGTACACAATGGGCAGCTGTGACGACCCACTGGCTGGTGATGATAGAACCTCCGCAGGTGTGACGGTTGCTGTAGTAAAGGCTGACCTGCCAGGGCCACCTGCCCAGTGTGGCCTCGACACCCCCGATTATTCTGGGCAGCTTTGCTCGTGTACCACATTCTACACAGAGATCCATTCATCAAAAAGGTGGTGAACACTGGGAAATTCTAAAAACCGCTGCAGCAGGTGTCATCCATCACTTTGTCTGCCCTTTACATGAACCTTTTCCCCGCGAATTATTAAAGCATGACAATCAGGTTTGAGATGCAAAGTCATACAAAAAGTGGAGTTCAATTAGCTCACCAAAACATTGCAAAGCGATAACCTTCCCTGTGATACAGCTCCCCCTAAATGAAAACAAATTGAGTAACTAATGATGCATAATTAATGTGTAAGTAGCCACAATTTTCCTGAGACAAATTGCTTTACCTGAGTTGCCACATATTTTCCAGACTGCTCTTGTGTTCTGAGGTAATTTGTATAAAGCCATCAGTATAGTTTGGCCCAATATCAGTTAGATTCACTCCTTTATGCTTGGTGAGTCTGGAGAAAGAACATACGCAAAATGGGTAGAAGTGAGTATTAAGATAATTCAGATTCATAAAATGTGAAGTAAGATTGTAAATGAGGTGTTAGCAGACCGTAAACAAGCCAACCCTTCAACCTCAGCAAAGCAGACTAGTTTTAAAACATTAAGTTAGAGCGTAGCTGCTCTAAATCACTAATGAGTCCGCTTCTGTTAGAAGTTCAGACAGACCTTAGATAACCCAGCTGTCGACAGACCAGCGTTCCCAGTGAGGAGTTCCACCTCTCGTAGCACACTGGCAGCCAGGTGGGCAACTTTCCCAGCTGGATCTCCAGGAGGGAGTTCTCTGGGCTGATTCTGTAAAACACTGAACCTGATTGATTGAAAATCCCTCCAGGGACAAACGCTCAGTCTGTAAGGCAGGAGCATCTTATATGAGAGGGATATGATTAGGAAAAACAAGTTATCTATGCTAATGTAGTCAATACAAACAGATCATTATGTGTGATGTTTTCATGTCAGTCAATGAGCATCTCTTAGGAGTGTGCAAAAAGCAACAAGAAGCGGCTGTTTGAATAACAATTCTGGTACTGTTCTACCAAACATCACTCCAGAGAGGAACTGTGACCCAGTGTGATGAATCGCATCAACAACCAGCCACACAACCCTGTCTTGTTTGCTAATTTTTAGAGCAGGAGTATGGATGCTTTCCTCTGACAAACACAAACAGAGAGAAGGTAAACCAGACCTTTTCTGGGGTCAGAGATGGAAATGTCCTCAGTCACATTGCAGAAGGACGTCTCTTTGGTGTCCCCGAGTCCCACCGCACTTTGGGAGGAAGACGGTCTCAAGAGAAGTTTGACTGGATGCAATAAACACGGTGTATTACCAAATCATTAGAGTTGGTACACAGAGCAGATACACCTAAAACGTTACCATGCAGAGAAGGAAAATAATATTCGCTGTGGTGCTCATTTGGAAGAGCTTGCTTAATATTAATGTCTTATTATATATCATTCATCTTAAAACACAACTTTAAGCAATACTAATTATAATGTGAGCTTTAAAAGCATGATGATGAAGTATTATTATTCTAGGCATCTGTTACTCTCCAGCTCATGAATTAGTTTGAATTGCATAAAAAGAATTAACCAGTGAAGGATTTCTTTGTATCCTAGTGCTGAATCATAGTACTCTGATGGCAAACAAACCTAGAAAGTGCATTTTTATTTGTTTTTTATAAATCGATATCCCCCAGTAGAATATATTATTGACAAATTTATATTTCAACTCTAAAACATCAATGTTTTTTTGGCCTAAAAAAGCCAGTATCACTTGGGATCCGAGCAGCATTGACCTCAAAAATGTACTGGAACTGGACTAGCTGCAAGTAAAGACTTTGCACATTCATTTCCAGTTACTGTAAACTCATTTACTGATTCTTTCTCAGATGCAGTGACTCACCCAGAAACCAGACCCCAACAGCCAAGCCTCCCAAGAGTCCGACTATGCACACCGCTGCCAGTAGCCTCACCAATCTGTGAGCTAAATCAGCAGGAACATGGGAATTAATGCCATGTGATTTCAGATATGAGCTGAGAAGAATCATTAAATGTCAGGTTTTACATATATAGAACACCAACACCCAGCAGGAAGACGCAAGAAGAACATAATAAGCTGTGGAGTGTGCATGGACGACACTACACTGTCTCAAGCAAATCAGCATGCTGACATTTTGATTAGAAAGCATGGCTGTTTCTCTTATCATTGCAGATGGTTTGATTAAGTGCAGAGACATAGTTAGATCTATTTGGGAAACTGTGGTTTAATTGATGATTTGAGCACTAATGAAGCAAGATTGTCTGAGGTTTGATGCTCATCAGGTGGTGCACCACTGGAGCTTACCATGAGTTGTGGAATGAATCCTTTTTAACCAAGTGCTGCACTGCACTCCTTTGGTCTCTGCAACTCCCGCTGCTTTCTGTAAGTGAAAAGGATGACTGACAGCCGCCGGGTTCTCAATCACTGATAATGCGTCTCCATCACGACTCTGCAAGGATTACAGTTGCATGTCAGAGCTCATTTACTCCCTAGTGCTGGTGATAAAGTTTTGGTTTAGTACTCGAGACAAAAGCTACCTGCTGACCATCTGCTGCCTGACAGCATACTGTGCACCTGTCAAGCTGATTTTAATTAGGTGCAATGTAATCCTGGATATTAGCCTCAGTGGACCAGTGCAGATGTATGGAGTCAAGCTTTAGGTGTGTACAGGTGTATATGTCATATCTCCTCAGTGATTGAAGCATAATAAGCATGCTGCGGCTTGGGCGTCTTGCATCACATACTCTCATCTGAGAATAAAATCTGTTTTTCAGTAATATTTTTTATTTTAAGGATCATATATACTGGGCTAAACTCTTCAGTGAGCAGCTGCTCCTATAAGCAACATATTGAGAGAATTACAGTAATTATAATGAAGCTGTCTATAGATGTATGTTGCAAGCTTGGCATTACCCAATTACAGCACCATAGTCCCAACTAAATAAATACCATAGCATCTGCTCCCTTTAAATTCTTGAGGGTAGCTAAACATGTAATTTTAGTCTCTGGAATAAGAGTTAAGTAATTCAGTACAGCTGTACAGCATTGGGTCATAAGAGCTGCATCAGATATAAAACGGAAACATAAGGAAATGGGATGGAGACAAGTGTAGTCCAAATTTTAGGAGAGCACTGCATGTGTAAACAGCATCTGTTGTAGACCGAGGGTGCAAGAGAAGGTGACGATGTGAGAGAGGTGCTATCAGTAATGCACATGTCAGACAGATGGAGCAAGGTGTAGTGAATATTTCAGTGTCTTGTTTCTTACCATGTTTTCCTTGCGTACAGTCCTGAGTAAAAGGCAGCGGTGTCCGTGCTCATCTGTAGGCCTGTCCTAGAGGTGGAGGTCCGTCCCGTTCGCAGTTGATGCACCATTTAACAGAATGCAACTCTGGATTTTCCCTTCACAAAGAGACAATGAGGTCAGCAGTGGTGCAGAGAATGAGGCTGTTGTTTGTCCAGGGGGGTCATGGGGCCTGTGGAAGCAAGCTGAACCAGGTCTTTGTCGGGGGAAGCATCTCCAGAGATACCTCCAAGCTGACTATTGATAGGACACGGGGGGTTGCTAGGTAACACTTTTACCTGTGCCAAAAGATTGTCCATTTCTGCCCTGAGACGGGTTATTACCTGACAGTTTGTAAGTTCTGGGAGAAGGTCATTATTACAGATTGTTGAAAAGTCTCATATCATGTCAATCCCTGTCATTTGCAATCCAAAGCTATCGTCTCTCAACACTCAGGAACAAAATGAAGCCTGTTCTATCCACCCACTGACAGATGAGACTTTCTCCTCTCACGCTTTTTCACTTCTTGAACCGTCAGAATAGTTTTTCTGTATTTCAAATGTCATTTTTAGAGGAAGGACAGCAGAAGAAGACAATCAATCTGGCTAAAAATAGTGAAAGTAATCAACAACTGAGACAAGGAACATGCAAAAATAGATCAAGGCCTGTCATTTACTTCAGTTATTCTTCAGCAGAAAAAAACAAAACTCTTCACTTTAGTTATAATTTAGGTGAACTGAGGGAATATTTAATGGAGTGGTTCCATATGTTTGTGTCACATGTGTGATGTGGGATTAGTAGGAGTCCAGGTGATGGGAACAAGTGCCAGGAAGAAAATTCCTCCTCGTCCGACTGTCAAAGCTGAATCCAATAAGGGGCCCACATCTATTTGGCTCATCTAACAGCTGTCATGTGGAATTATTTGGAAATCATATAATAGAGTAATGAACATTGCGGCAATGCTGTAAATTGCATGTGATGGAAAAACAGCTAAAATTCAGACCAGTGGAGCTTTGAGGTTAATAATGTTTGATAATATTAGGCTTGTGCTGAATTGTTCTCCTGCAGAAGCAAACAGAGGAGCAGTGAGCACACGTCTGCTGTTTAGTCATTTTCACATTTGATGTCTCCCTCTTCTGGTGAAATGTGTTTTCTCACATAGTTTTGTCTGCAAGATGTCGGAAAATAACCTCCTCTGACTAAAAATGGAATATGCACCAACTGTATAATTTCCTTAAACCTTTGAAATGTCTTCAGTCTTATTTTCTATTAAATCATAGAAAAAGAGTCTGAAATAAATGGCCATTTGTGAGGACGTAATCACTACACATTTTATTCAGTATCATTTATCCATGTTCAGTTTTCTTTTTTCAACGTGTGCCCAGCTTTTCAGTCTAAAAATAATACTAATACTGTACTGTAATCTGTTTTGTTGATGTCTGCACTTATGAACACTCTTATGATCAGATTCTTATATAAAGCCTTCACCAGAACATGCTTAAGACTTGAACAAGAAGTAAATGATTTGTCCAAGAAATTGGTCTTAAATTGGGGTAAAAATCGTGTCAAAATGTCTAAAATTCAAGTGTCGGATACTAATGTCAGAGACACCACAAACTAGAGCCTCTGGAATGACAATAAATACAGTTCACACCTGCATGAGATTAATTCCAGGGTTGAAGACATTCTACAAATGGCTAATCAATTTATATTATAATAAATAACCACAGGCCAGCTGAGTCTTAGTGAGCTTACCAGGCAGTGTCAGTATTTAATTGGACTTCTGCCTCGTGCTCATCGTCTGATCAGAAGTCTTAATTTCATGAGTAAATCCCTCCAACATGACCACAACAATAACAGTCTGTTACCTTGCACGGGGGGTGTCACAGAAGCCCAGTGTGGGCTACATTCATTTATTTATTCATGTAGCACAGTCTGAGGCTGCACTGTGAAGAGGCTGGCTGCAGCCCAGTTTGGAGCTGTGTCCATCTCCCTGTGCACCAAGGGGGTAGCACTCTCCCTGTTTGGTGTGCTGAGATTTGATCAGCTCCACTCTTATCTGAGCCATTAGTATGTGTGCTTCTTTCAGCCGCCAAACCTTGAACATCAGATGCAGTCTCTTAGTCCCTCTTCGGAAATCCCATAGTAGGTCTCTAACTAAACAGAGGAGAAGCAAGCTTCTTGTGAGGCTTGGACACAGTCTGCTTTGACGTGATTTGCCAGAGTCCAGCCCACCAAAGCATTTAAACTGATTCATTGATGTGTGGGTTATCATGAGAGCTGGCCGTGACCTCTCGCAGAGACAGCCATTAAGGGTTGGACTAACCACAGACAGAGGCTGGGTTTACTGAAGCCTGTTAAAGGGACAATCTGTTACTGTAATGCAGTGGTTCCCAGCATTTGACATACCAATATAGTCCCGTCAGATAAGATTACGCTTCATTATCACCAGTCATGCCCTTTGTCCATTTGATCGTATTTAAAAGATGAAAAGTGGATGTGTAATATATCTGCTCCTTGGAGTGTGAGCGGATGGATGGTTTTCTGCAGTTATCCATTACTTGAGGACAATGATTTCAGCTTTTTTGCTTTTGATTATATGATACATGTTACAGTCTGCTCAAGTTACTACATTGTTTTTCAACCTTGGAGTCGCCTGGAATTCAAACGGGGTTGCCTGAAATTTCTAGTAACTGATTAAAAATAATTTAAAAAAGACTAATAAAGCATATCTGGTGAGTTGAGAGACAGTCACAATACATAAAAGACATGACAAACTCTGAAGCTGAAACTGAAGCACTGTGGTACTGTTTATCTGTCAAATGTTCATTGTGGTCGGTTTCAGATGCTGCAGCTCTTTCATAATTTATAGTTTAGTTCTTGTTTGTTCAGTATTAATTGTCAATCTTGTAAATCCAAGCTGGACTGACTGCGCATATCCTGACCAAGGAAAATAAAATTCTCTCTTTGTGCAGTAATCTACACCTGGCTTTTCAGCCTCCATCCATAATAATATACATTATATAGACTAAATGTCATCTAAAATTTATGTTTATTTGCAACATAATATAGCAAACTATTAGTACATGATCAAAAACAAATTAATTTTAGCAAAAAAAATAAGTCTCGGATTTGTATGTCTGGGGTCGCCAGAAATTTGTGACGATAAAATGGGGTCATGAGCCAAAAAGGTTGGGGACCACTGGGTTAGTTGAAGCAGTTGTGTGTGTTTGGCCTGGTGAAGAATGTACTTTACCAGTTAATGTGACAAAAAAGGAGCCTCACACAAATTATATGAAAATATCTTTTGTGTGTTTATCCAATAGTACACCCCAGAGTTCACATTTCACAGGTGTTAAAGTGTATTTTATACTACTAAATATTTTCCTTTTTGCTACATTTCAGCTTCCACCTCAAAATCCCATGATTCAGTTTGTCATCCTACCCTTAAATCCATATGACACTCACTCAACAAACTCTGTAGAACAGAGGTGTGAAAAACAACTTTTCATATAAAAAAACTGTTTCTGGACATTCACCGCTGTATATAGCCTAACATCTATACTGAACTGGATTAAAAGAGTCAACCTACAATGTAGTGGCAAAGTGGCAAACTCTGCTCTTAGGTTTTTGTGAACCAAACAAATGCAATAATGTGCAACAAAATCTCAGGATCAACACATTGATTACCTTTGGACATTTGAAGACAATATTTTCAACCCACTGTACCTCAGTGTGCAATTATTTTCACTGAGTATTTTTATGTGAGCGTTTTTAATTTTGCATGTTTTGTGTCTAAATGTCTCTGTATCTCGACATCACAGCAAATGAGGGAAACCTCAATGGTTTTGATTTTTTTGGTTTTGATTTCAAATAATGTTTGTGATTTGTTATTTAACAGTTTACTCCGAGATCAGTATTTTAAAGACAAAACAGATCTGGTTATTAAACATACATCATAGGAAAAAAAATGAATGTATCAGGAATAATATGCCATTATCTGGGTGGGAATCAGTGAGAATCTCACAATACACTGCCTGTGTCAACAATACAGCATTACTGCAATACTTTACAATGGAGATATCTACATTGCGCCAAAATGTCTGTATAACTGAAGAAAAATAAACACCCCCAAAAAGGAGAAAAGTGCAGGTTCTAAACTTAGTGACTTTAACACAAAGTAGTGACACTTGAATTCTTTACATTGAATGCTTTATAAATATGTCAGTATCTGGCACCAGTGTATTGAGAACGTATCACAAGAGGAAATAATAGAATATATTCCCATTTTAATATATTGTCCCACTCCTTTGTAATACTATTTACTGATCTCAAAGTTGAGATTCACAATACTTGTTTTACCTGTAGCATGCAAATAAATAAAATAAATCCACCTTCAGATAAACTCAGAAGACAGAAGCTATTGCATGTGTCATACACCTCAGATTTATTTGGTCTAAAAACAGCTGGTTTGAGCTTAACTTGTCCTAAGGGTTCCTTACTGTGGATGTGTGCCAACTGAAAGTTATGCAGGTCATGATGCAGCTCAGGGTGAGGCTGGAATCGCTGATCTGTGCTCCCCTCTATCACCACACTCGCTCTAACTCCACCAGGTCCTCTCCTCTGTGCTTTGGTAATTGTATTGCTCTGCTGGCACTGAGCACTGTCTCTGTGGAGCAGTAAATCCTCTGCTGAGTCCAGACTGCAGTGTAGGCTGCGTGTCAGCTCTGGTCACATACCGCCCTCTTGTGGTTGAGTTTGAGTCATTCCGTGTTGGATTTAGAATTCAAACCATTCAAGCAAAATGAAAGAAATGTTGAATTGTTGCGTTTTTGTGTAAATAATCCACAAGCTTGTGTGTTTAGATAAACATGAGACTGCTGATTATTTAGAGTTGAATGAAAGATGATTTTCCTCCTCTACATGTTGAATAAGATGTTCACTTAGAGGTCACACTGACTGTAATTCTGTAGCTTAACTGTCTGAGAAAATTGGTTTGATTACGGCACCTGCATTATACCCTACGGATTATACAGCGTTTATATTCTGATTTCAGTTTGCAGTAGCTATATTGTGTCTATACAAGAATACGTTTGAGACAAATCCAAGTATGTACATGTCCTCATCATAGGCTCTAAATGGTATGCAGTTGTGTCTGTATTGAAAGTGGCAGGATGAATAAATAGCTGTCATGTATGTGTTTGTGTCTTGTCTTGTAGAGGCTAATGATAGTGAGGGTGGGTAAGAGCAGAGCTGCTCCTCACCAGATGGTGGGTAATGTGGTTTGCTTTAGCTGCCCACCATGCTTATTCTAATTAAACAGAGGCGATTACATTAACACTGGCTCCCACTCAATCTGCTCCTCCACTGAGCGTGGCCTCGGACTGAAGGTGGGCTGGGGATCAGGGGTTGAGGGATTATGCATGTGATAGTAAGACATTTGACTTGATACTAATTCATGACTTAAGAAGTGCAAGTTGGAGAATATTATTCAGACAAGACTGCTGTCTCAACTGGGAAAAACTAAGAGCTTTTCCCACACTTTAGCTCTCCTGTTCACTCTTTAAAAACCCTTGAGCAAGGCTGTTAACCCCCATCTGCTCTGGTTATGGGTTCAGTGGTCAACAACATCTGACACTGGATCTACTGTGACGCTGCTGGGAAGTGGAGGAATGAGCAGCCTGAGGTGGTTATGAAGCAATTAATTAAATGAATAATGAAACAGCCTGTATTAGCCTGTAGTTGAGCAATACAGAGACATTAAAAAAAATAA
Organism: Apogon hyalosoma; assembly: GCA_037367295.1. Classification (NCBI taxonomy): domain Eukaryota; kingdom Metazoa; phylum Chordata; class Actinopteri; order Kurtiformes; family Apogonidae; genus Apogon; species Apogon hyalosoma. The sequence goes on along the minus strand of JAPQRP010000006.1, from coordinate 27,407,806 downwards.
TAAAAAAAATATAACAGCCATTGTGTAAAACTAGATTCTGATATAACTTAAATGGATAAGATATTTTAAATGCATGTCTACAGTAATAGTAGTACAGAAAGGCTGTTACAAAGCCCGTCCCCTCTGAAATTGCAGTTTGATTAACCCACCAGTCCATTTCCCTTATTTTCTAGCTCCCTGTCATTTCTTATGCTGTCACATTTCATCAGCTATCACATATATTTTTGATCTTGCACATTTCTGTAACTCTGAATAAGTTAGAAATGAATCATGCCTGGTGTCTTGCTTTACTTTACTTGTCTGAAGCTTTAGTTGCTAATTTTGGAACACTTTTTTCCCTCAGAGGTATTCTTAGGTCAGTCATGTGAACTGTCAGAGGTTACGTTTGTTGAAGAGCAGAAGGATCTTCAAGCAACTTAGAGCTGCAGCTAATAATTGTTTGCGTTGCTCACTGATCTACCAGATATTTAGATGATCAGTTAAACAAACTGTCTTGAAAAAGTATAATATCAATTAATAAACAGGAATTGAAAAGAGAGAAACTGTAATAAGGGGTGGTAAAAGTGCATACATAGTAGAAGCACTGACACGTAAAAGAAAAAGCAAAAGTAATACTGACTTAGGTTCTTTACTTCAATTAAAATGTGTAGGCTGTGAAATGCATTCCAAATATTTGAGTATAAATTAATGATTTGAAGGGCATTTCTCCCCATTCCTGTGCAATATTAGGCTAATGTTTATTCAATAGCCAGCAGGTCATTGAAATTAAACTATTCTGTCAAATTTAAAAAAAAAAAACCTCAATATAATAAGCATTATCTTCACTACAGTATTTTTTTTTTCATTTTCACCGTCTCAAAACTTTACAAAATGTTATTCCTTTATTCTTTTGTAATTGGGGCAGAAAGTGCAGGTATTTATGTTAAAATGTTGTGAATAAAATTAAAAAGTTGTCAGAAAAGTACAGTTCAGATATCTGAAAACCCATGGTTTGTACTTTCCACCTCTAACTACAATTTCACACTGCTTTTTTTTTTTCTAAGAAAAATTCACATGAATCCAAAAAAAAAGCACATTTTTAGTCTGATATAGCAAAGTAAAGCTTAAAATTCTCACATTTGCCAAATTCTGAGACTTATGCTCAAAAATATATTTAGTTTGTCATAAAAACACCTGAAGATCATAAAAAAAAATACAATCAATTCACAAATCAACTAATTCAGCAGCTATGAAACTTTGTTAAAACATGTTAAGTCACCTGGTCATTGAATATAGCATGATGAATTTAGCAGAGATAATTAGATGAAGTCATTTACTGGTGCTAAAATGGAACGTACATTTTCCCTGTGGCTTTAAAAAACCTAGAGCGCTAGAAAACTACAGTGTAACAGTTTCAGAGAAAAACAGTAAACACTGCAGGTTTGAATTTAGCTGACAGGGTTGAAGTCTTATAGCTAGAAAATAGATTACACAATAAAACATTTGCAGTACACTCAGGGGCTACTTTATGGGAAAAAGAAGATGATGGGAGAACTAAAGGAACATATTGCACTTGTAATAACCAGTTAAATCCTAAAGGTCTGAGGTACTGAACATGAAAAAAAAAAAAATTGGGGGGAAATGTACAGTAAATCCTGCCAAAATTCTAATTAAGCAGGTTTGATCAGTCTCAGTTGGACTGAGTTGCACAGAGAGTAGTGGCACACCTGATGTACTGATTCTTAGCTCTTTTCACATCTGGAGTAAATCTCAGGCCAGCTGTGGCTCTGGCAGAGTCCCATCAGAGGTCACCACAGAGCCTGGAGTGACTCCAGCTGTTTGCAACTCGCACAGATGACACATAAACTCTATAAACAGCTTGAGCCTGCGAAGGTTAGTGGCAGGAGCCAATAAACCGCCAATGGGATCGGTAGCATTGTCTCTGTCCAGATGATGGGCAGGGCCGTAGCGATGCTGTAAAAACTAAAAAAGAACAGGAGTGGAGAGGCTGTAGGGTGCAGACTGAGACCATATGTGAACGCAGTCGTGAGAAACAAGAGGCAAATGAGACAGGATGCATAAAATAGTAAACTGTTTTTATTCTTTTTTTTAACCATGCCACCGAACACTGACGCATACAGAGTTGTGCCTGAATCCACACTGAGAAAACACTTTCACACACTGTGTTACAAAGCTGTAATGAAGAGGGATTTTACTGCACACATGGCAAGAAGAACAACCCTGATTGGATACCAGGTCGAGCTTTGATCTGGCCCTGAGGTAGACAGACATTGACATAATCTAAACAATGCTAATCACATCCTTCTAGGACACATCAAATAAAAGGACATCTGCATTATCACAACATAGAAAGATCAAAGAAAAAAACCCTTTTCAAACAAAAGTGCTCTATTTCTTTTGGTCCACCGAGGAAATCCATTTATAGTGCATGTTCATGTAGAATAGATACAGTGAATGTGTGTTTTCATGGCACTGAGTGTTGTTGGCTACTTAAGGAGGCATTGGTAATGCCCACAGATGCCAAGATTTACTTTACACACTGTTTTCATCCAAAGATCTCAGTCCATTGTCACTTTGAAGGGAACAATTTGAGACAAGCGTGTATTTTTTTCTTTTTCTTTTTTTCTCTTTTTTTTTTTACATCAAAATTGCTTGGAACTTGCATCAGAGTATCAGCCACTATCACAGTATGTTGCTTCCAGTTGCAATGTTCAGACAAGTGGATCTACATGGCAGTCTATCTTTAATTAAGTAACAATAAACAAACACCCAGAAACAACTACCAATAGCACAGACCCATGTACTCAAGCACATCAATGCTCTACTTATAAAAGAGGCACAAGGGAGGGATCTTAATCAAATCAGAGACTTATAAAACACACACATTAAGATGTTTCTCAAATCATACCAAATGTAAACAGATAGCAAATTACTGTAATACAAAAATACAACATGTTTAAATCTATAAGGCCTGTGTTAGGCTCACATAGGGGAATAACATACCATGACAGTTTGTACATTACAGCTACACTACAACTGACAATAACCTGCTCATAGTGATTCAATGTCAGAATTTTCTTTTCATGTTTAAAAAAACAACTTGTTTTCACGTTTTCTTCAAAATTTTCCTAGAAAATTCTGATTCTTGGATGTATAAGACATCTATATATAGTTAATGTTTAAAAAAAAACTACACATAAAAGCCATGTTGAGGCATTTTTTTTACACACTGTTTGACCATTTATCAGAATGGTAGTTTTTAGGAAATTAAAAGTATCAATGAATGAACAATTTGCAGTAGGTCTAAAACAAACAGTGAAACGCGTGGAGAGGTAGAGCTCGCTCTACTAGAAATCATCTCAAGAAACGCCAACTGTGATGAAAACCAGCACATATTTGGTAACAAATAAACAACATATAAATAGCAAAAACCTATTGCATTGCAAGAAAAAAAAAACACAAATTGCGAGCCAGCTAGCTCAAAACAATAACACCCACTGCAAGAGAGACAAGGCAATTAAAGAGATCAAGCTCATGAGGTCAAAACGTGGCAGCCATTCAAGTAAAACATGCAGAAAATAAACGACTCCAAAATAAAAACCCAACAGCAGAAAATCAAAATGGAAAAGTCACAGGAAATTGGGAGAGAAAATGTTGCAAAGATCAGTCAGTCAAGCCTTCATGGAATTATTTTCAGCATCTGCTGCACAATCATGAAGGTTGCTTCATGGTTTAGCAATCAATGAAAAAGCAACTGCTACACATACAGGTCAGCAGTCGCAGCCATTGTGGCATTGATTTGTACCACAGTGGATCCATTAGAGATACAGTTATATCAAAACTGTGTCTGTGTGTGGACCAGGGCTGAAACACCAAAGCAATCATCAAGTGGTTAATTGTTTAAATACTTTCTCAAGATATTTTTTTTCTTCAAGTTTCCTTTTGTCAGCTTTTCACATTGACTGGAAATTTCTTTGGACTGGACTTTGATTTGACAAAACAGTCATCAACAGTCACCTTCTGGCTCTGAGTCAATACGAAGGCAGTTTTGGACCAATTTTAGTTTAATTGTACAATGTACTTTGAAACAAATAGTGAAACTAATGGTTTGTTGCAGCCCTAGTGATTTATGCATGTCCCTGTCAGGTAAAAACCTTGTATCTCCCCAAGTGGCAGCTTCCTCTTATGCATTTTCAGTTCATCCAAAAAGAGTCAGATGTTTCATTCATTGAATCCCCTAAAGCACATGTGATCTTTCAGTTTTAAAACCTAGTAAAACTGTAGGTACAAAGTTTTCACCCTGCAGTGACACTTTGCCTGTGTGCATTCAGTGTGTGTGTGTGTGTGTGTGTGCGTGGGTGGGTGTGTGTGTGTGTAAAGTCTAAGTCCTGCTCAGACATAACAGACGTACAGGTATGTCTTTTCTATCCTCCAGTCGGCCGGCACCTCCTCTGGTTTGTGGCCCTTCATGTGCTTCTGCATGGCGGCCAGGCTCGGGCAGAAGTCCTGGCAGATGGTGCACTGGTACGGAGACGCTCCGTTGTGTGTGCGCAGGTGCTTGATCATTGCAGAGTAGTCTCTAGACCGTTGGTGACACAGCTTACACTCAAATGGCTTCTCACCTGAAAAATTCAACAATACAGCATTAACCTTGTAGACCTGGAGAGAACGGCCTGCCAGGTGAAACGTGATTCACCTCTACCTCAGTCCACTGTACTTGTTGTGGATTGTGTGGTGTGTTGGTGCTGTCGGTTTACTCATATCAGTTTGCCTTTTTTCACATTATCATATTTTTGGCTTGACAGTATTAGTCACTGCAATTACAAAAGTTTTTTGTTTGTCTGACCTTAGTGCAAGGTCAGAGAGCAATCTGTAACATTATGTGCACATTTAGAAAGCGTTTATAATGCAAATTTCAATTATTTAATGTAATTGTTCATACTGTGTCTATGTAATTACGTTTAAATGTGTTCTGTAATCTCACATACATTATATTATAAATGCTAAAAATGCATATGCAGATCTAGGATACAGTTTAGTTGTTAAAATGTAGAACATAATGTATTTAAGTACTTTATTTTGATAATGTAAACAAATACAATAGAATACATTAACTTGTTACATTTAATGGATTTTCTGACACAAACTGGGAGGTAAAACAAAAGAAGAGTTAAGTTACATTCCACATATAAATTGTTTTTGTAAAATCACTGGCATTGTCTTTAGTAACTGTAATTAAATCACTTTTTCTTAGTAACTAGCCTAATTAAAGATACCTTTATTTTGTAATGTAATTTTATAACACATCACATATACCTAAATACTTCCAAACACTGACTAGAGAAGTATTTTCATTCTTAAAACTGTGTTTATTTGTGAAAATACTAATTTTCATTAATGCACAATAACCAGCAGTGTATGTTTATCAGTGCTTTTCGGTGCATTTGTGTCTGACTCGACCAGTACATCTTTTATGTGGTTTTTAATAATGAAGGTTGGCAGCGCAAATAAATAAGCTATAGCTGAGCTTGAATTTAATTTGCGTTTATTTATTTAGTAGGGACAATGCTTTTGAAATCATTCAAAGATAAGCATGAAAGCTGATGTGTTTCCACAATCTATAGCGTTTGCTAATTTTCAACCCTTGTCGCTTGGTTACACAGGAAATGTTTGTTTTTGAGCAATTTGTTGTTGTAATAAAACTATAGAATATCATAGGTCTAAAAGAGAACCAGGTGTGATGTGCATGTGTAGGTTTGTTTGACGTCTGAGCTCTGACCTGTGTGCACACGGTAATGTGTCTCTAGCTGGTGTTTGAGGCTGAACCTCTTCCCGCAGCCGTTGCATTCATAAGGCTTCTCTCCTGTGTGGATGCGTTTATGGCCCCTCAGTGTGCCGTCGTCTCTGAAACAGCTCCCGCAGAATTCACACTCAAACGGGTGATCGCCTAAAAACATAGCCACGTCACAGCAGGGGCGACACCAACGCAGGCCATTGTCATGAGACAATAAAGGGCAACTTCTTCCTTGGCATGACATGGTATGTTGCACATGTAGATGCATAAGTCAAACAGTGGCATGGCTCTTTATGCATGTGCATATCAAGCAGGAATATAGTGTGATTTTAGATGCTGATGTTATGACATGAGGACACTCCTCTTGGCTGTCTGCTAATAGCTAATAAAAGTCCTCCAGGCATGTGCTGCTCTGTTCTCTATACTGTAGTTAATCTATTTCTCTCCTAGGCTGAGGGTTTGACTCATCTCCAATGACCTATGTGCCTCATTATCTCAGTGTCCACAGCAACAGCCAAGTCAGAGGATACATTGCTCTCCTCATTACAGGCCGATTCTCCCCAATCCCCCACCCCACTGTGGAGCAGATGACATTTACAAAATGTTACTTCCAAGCAGAATGGCATACAAACAAGATACGCTGCCATGGCCAAAACTCCCTTCACTTCTGTCTCTTCACATCAATTATGTATTTCTCCTGTCTAGACATCAAGTCGTCCTGACAGCTGGGAGTGTTATTTAAGGTAAAAGAAGAAAGGGGGACATCTTTTCAGTAAATATCTCTCCATCTCCTGCGGCACTAAGACTCACCCTCGGTAGAACACACAGACAAGTCATTTCCATTTGCTTTTCCTTCAATATTTATTTGGGTTTCCTCTATCATTTTGGGTGAACCACACTAGAACTGACAGCCGTGAATTGCAGAAGCCCAAAGGCTGTCTAAGAACCCAAAATATAAACAGGATGAAATTGCCCAAAATATGCACCGGCCATAACGGTACAGTGCTGTCATCAGAGAGGTGAGTCATCTTATAGAGAAGGAAAAAGTAGGGTGGGAGAGGATGCATACAAATCAGCTAAAACCTCAAAGCCAATAACCTTAGGAAATTAACCTACATACAAAAATAAGTAGAGCTTTCTTTGTCTTGTGTTCAGCGTATGCATGCTTTTGACACCTCATGTATGTTTCGAGACTCTTGTGACAGCATATAGCTCTACAAACGGCAATAATAGCGCAAACGATGTGTTTCTTACCCGTGTGCGAGCGTAAGTGTCTTTTCAGCGTTGTGTGGCTAGGGAAGGGGCGCTCACAGTGGCTACAGATGTAGCTGTGCATGCCTGCATGGACCTCCATGTGCTGCTGCAGGGCCTTCTGGGTCTGGAAGCGCTTTGCACACAGCAGACAGAACACCGCCATGTCAGTCCCTAGAGAACACACAAGACACAGACGCACAGTTATTTCAGTACCATACACAGACAGGGCCTTAAGTGGGGAAACTGGGTCACTTCAACTTTGTGTGAGTCCTCTGAGGGAAAAGCTTCTTTCAAAGAGCAAGTGCCTCTACCTAAACTAACTCCCCTAAAAGCCCAGAGGCACTTTCAACTGTGAGTCTTTATATGTTCTATTTTCAACCATGAAAGTCATTGTTTTCTTTAAGAATTTCCCACACAATGCACAGCATGCCAATCACACAATCAATGGCTCCTTCCTGGTGTGTTAGATGTGTAATTATTCTCTTCATTCCCCATCAGGAGTCAGCTTCAGCCTGTGAAGTCCTCTGTCTCTGTGCTCAAAGAGCGGCTGATAGTAGCTCCACCCTAAATGATGCCTACACTATGCGCTCTGTGCAGAATGTTAAGTAGTGATATCAAGCCATTAAAGGCAGGACTGCAGGAAAAAACACAATCCAGTTTAATCCTGTGTGTGACCTGGCATCTCTTTGGGGCTGCTTTCCTGTTGCACAGAGTGTGGAGAGGAATACAGATAGGGAGTCGCTGGCAGGGTAGTTTAAGTCAAAATGGCTATGTGAAGATCCATTGGCTGTCATACTCTCAACACTTGATCTACAAGCTGTGTATGGCAGCCTTCAGATCCCGTCTGATAATCACAGTGATACAAATTCATACGTGCAGTAAGACTGTGGCACTGGTTAACCAGTTGTGTTGGACAAAACGTGCATGTCCTGGAGAGTGAGGCTTTAATGTGAGATTATGAGGTCCTTATTTCTCTGTCTGCTCAGGTTGCAGATCATTTACAATGCTAGCAGGTCCCATTGCTCCTGACTCAGATTCAATCAGACATCTCCAGCGGAGGATCATTAGTAAACAGAGGACTGTGCCAGCACTTCATTGGAATTCAAGTGGGGTTGCTGTGTCGCATTTAAAATGCAGTCTGATGAGGTCCACTAAATCAAATCATTTGTTACTGTTATTGAAGTGCCTTGAGGCAACTGGCAATTAAATTGGAATTAACGCAGGGAAAGGGATACAGCACACTCATACTAAGAGGGAAGAGTGTCAGACACTTGCTTTAGGTTCAATCAAGTTAACAGACAAGCCTGTTTAAAGTAGAAAATAAAAGAAACAAATCAAGTAAATTCACATTTTCAGGGATAAATTGAAAACATTCACAGAGTATTGTTTCTTTAATCCACACATCATAATTTGCACAAAGGAATACGCTTTTTTAGACTTAACATTTCAGAGTTCAGTACAATTTGGCACAGGTGCACAAAGCCTCTTCTTTGTGTGGCTGCATTTGAGATTTTGCATCTTTTTTTTGTAAACCTAGTTTTGAATCTTCAATCTAAAAAGCGGCACTGATAGAACTGATCATTTGTAATCATTAACAGAAAGGAGACAGGATGAAAGACATTCCCTGATCTTAACAATCCTGCAGGGAGGCGATCCGCTGGAATGAACTGCACCTGTTCAGAGGCTTTAGCCTGTGGACTTTTGCACAAAGGGCACACAATGAGGTTCAGGCCCTCATTGACCAAGCCCATTAGTCATAGGCTCCTCGTGCAACTCCTACAATCCCTGTCTTTATGTAGTCCCCTAATGACCAAGGCCTTTTCTCACCCACGGATCACAATATTTTAGGTGAAGACAAAAGACCCCCCCACACACATTCTCAACGCCTCTGCACCCTCCCCACTCCATTATCTGCTGACCATACAGGAAATCTTTTCATTCTCTAACCTGCGTTACCTTCTGCCTGAGTCATGCCAAACTAATGCCAGCTCACTATGCACTGTTAAGTCCAGTGATGGTCTATCTGAGTATGGCCATTTAAAAACCACGAAAGACCATCTCTGTGTGACCTGTGATGAGGAGCAACGATCCACTTTGACCAAATGTCTTGTGATATTTGCTGCAGCCAGTAGGGGGAGTGCTTTCTCTAATGTGTCCAGGTTTCTAAGATGCAAGGCTGAACAGAAACCTCAACCAACTGAATAGCACATTATCCACATTTGTAGATACTTCAAAGCTACTTTAATTAGCTTCTCTCGATGCTCTTTTTAATAACTATCATATATAGTAAATTACTTTCAATGCACCCTGCGCAGTTTGTTCTGTCTGCTCAGAAAGTTTACCATCTATTCTCTTTGTGCAGCTAAACTGTTACTCCCTGACACACTTGCAGACACTCACTGATCTATATCCTGATCTTTCTGTCACCAGCAATACTGAAACTTAACTAAGGAAATATGACAAATATTCTGCCACAAGAATCTCACTCTTGATCTCACGTTGACACACGATGACAACAGCTCAGCAGTTGTTTCGATTTATTCTGCACAACTGTCGTAGAAAATAAAAATAACAATATCTTGAAGTGTAAACAAAAGTTGTGGAGGCATGGAAATGTTTGTATGTGTTAGTGATGCCATTTCGCCTCGCCGCGCTCTGTTAACTTTTCAAACAAAAAGGATTTGCAGTTGTAGAGTTTTCCAGTAAGCTTTGGTAATAAGTGCAGTGGAGCTTCTTTATGAGAGAATAAGCCCTAAAGTTGGCTGTCATTGCCCCCTGCTTTCTCACCCTTAACCAGACAATGGGCCTGGGATTTAGGTTTTAAGGCACAGGATGACCCCCTGACCCTTGGCCCTCAATGGGGTAAATACCATGTAATCAATGGTATTCCTGAAAGGCTCGAGAGTTGACGGAGCATTGTGTCTGTGGGAGGGAGTTTTAACAGTGGGAATAATGATTTACTTTCACACAAATTGCCTATGGGGCAGAAAAAATGAAGATGATCTCTGTGCAGTTCTTATATTATAAAGCCACTTGTCGGATGCACAATTAGGTTAGTAATTCCAGACCGTTTGAGGTTTTTATGCTATTTCAGCATATCTACACTGACACGATGTCTATACTCATGTGATTTAACATGCTCTGCCTTCATACATCTGCCACTTATTCAGTCCAACTGAGGTGGGAGCCAGCCAGGCTCTCACGCTGCCTAAGAAACAAAACCATGTGTCTAGGCAACCAGATAGGATCATGATCCTTGTTGGGGTGAAGTGTTCAAGCTAATCCCTTCATTCACAAATAAGCGCAGCCTGTTTCTTTTCAAGCGTCAAACAAAAGTTTTCCCACCCTGAGAATCTGGAAGTAAACCCACTGCAAATTGAACAAGAGATTGTATTCAGCGACAACTGCAAATCTGTATAATTTCTTCTGTGTTAATCTTAACTTTCATGTCAGCCTCACTACCCACCAATTAAATAGATTGATGACAGAATAATTGAAATGTTACTTTGATATATAAATTTTTTTATGTATGCTTGGAGAGTTTTTAATATTGCAGTATTTATTACAACCAGTTGTGAATGAACTAAACAAATCCAATTTGCTATTAAAAAGGATGGAATTCTAGAAACGGACCACAACTCATATTGCATCATAATGACCAGTTAGAAAATGCAATGTGAAGACGCTCAGTTCTTAGGTCGTGCTGTGTGTAGTGTGCACTCTATCAGCCGCCTCACTGATATTGCACAAACATACACAGTCAGGCAGGCTGCATTACATGCAAGACCTCACATGACCCTCCATTCATATGCTACTATATGTGCTCATGCAGCTCCCTGTGGATGTGGTGGCTCTTTAAGCACACAAGCACTACAGTACCTTAAACAACCCCAGGCGCTCATCAGTAGACTGCTAATCTACCCGAGTGAGGAACAACCAACTCAATAATTAATGCAACAAGAGATACATTGCTCGTGTTTAACCACCATTCCATGGACCAGTTCATTGAGGTCACACACTGATCCCCAGTTTGAGTCACCTCAATTCCTAGAATGTTTCCAGTATTTTCCTTATCAACTGTATTTCAGTTTACATAAAATGACAAAACATCCTAGGGCTTTGTGTTTCTGCAGGTCAGTGGGAACAGAATGCAAAACAAAACAGTTTAATTCAATTTAAGGCTTGTATAAATTAGAACTGAATATTAAGAGACGGGACAGTATGTTGACGGACATGCAGTTAAGTAAAAGGTCTGCATTATAGGGCTGCACTACAGAGTGTGTACTCTATCTGAAAGGACTATGGGACTGTTTAATTAGGGCTTGGACAGAAGGTAATATTATTCACTTGGTGAAGCAGCCTGTAATGTGTGGAAACAGTGCAGCATCTGTGAGTACATAAAAGCTGCTTTCTTTTGGCCTTTGCCTTGAAGGCAAGGTGGCAAAATGGTTAGCCAGCATGGTCTGAAGCATATACAGTCAATTTCTGTGCATAGTGTAGATAAGGTAGAGTCTTGAGTTTTCCAAAATTGAAAGCTTGGTGCCCCAGAGCCTTGACTTACTCTGATGAAACAAACCCCTTTGTTGTGAGAGCAATTCGGAGACAGATCCATTCTTTTATTTTGGGCACTGACAAGTAGGTCAGAGGAGACTATGACAGTGCTGTGGTGAGGAGTAAACAGCAGCACATGATGTTGTTTTCCTCTCAGTCCTGGCATCCAACACCAGCAGCAATCCTCTTGCCCTCAGGAAGTCCTCACATACCCCCTACCCCTGACTCTTCCCACAGTTCACTCCGCCCACAACCCCACCCCCCACTGCTTTGATCTCAAACTTCAGCAACCCACGGCCATTCACCTCTGACATATCAAAATGGCTAAATAGACTTTCCCTGTAAACTAGTGTTGCCACCAGTGTCACTAAAATGCTTTAAGTAGTATTATTTTCCATCCAAAGGAGGTGGACAGCAATGTTAGAGCTGCTAAGTACTTTTATGCCACAATTTAAAGCTATGACGCACCTCAAACAGTAAAGCACCAGAACGTCTTGCATTGTAGTCATAAAGTGTACAATATTTTCAAAATATGTATCTAAAGTTTGAACATTTCTCTTCATAAAACCTCAGCACGACAGATTAAATTACCTGTAGCTCATGTGAGAGCGACAATAAGTCAGTAACAAGGCTCACAGCAGACCAAGCTGAGATCATGACAAAATGTGAGAGTAATGCCCTCCTGTACCCTGCTCTGGATTCACTGCCAAGCTGAAACTGAGCTCTGGATGTTTACAACGTGGGGAGATGAGGGTAGAAACTTCTGGGCATCGTTAACACCCCTCCATGTCCACATCCATTAACTATTCATACTGTGTGTGCCACCTGGAGTTACAGTTACATGCCAATGCTCCTGAGAGGGTTATCACCTTTCTCTGACAGTAGCAGAAAAGGTGTGGATTCAGACACTGTCAGGCATATGTACAACAATACAGCTGTTTTTCATGTTTGGAGAATCGAACACTTGTTACTAACTCATACGTCTTATTTCAAGTTAATGGGATAATATTCACAGGACTATTTTACCACATGGAATATTTCTAAAATTTTAATTCTTTTTACATATATATAGCTCTAGAGATCACTTTTGGATGTTTGTGTTTCAACTATAAATGTCAGTAAGTCATTTCAGGGATGACGTAACAAGGTAAACAATCCATGACAAGATGTTCTCATTAACAGTAAACAGCACAATCTGTGTTTGCATAAACTAATAAGATGTATTTACTGGTGCACGGACTAACTATCACAGAGGGTCTTTATGCTTTTATTTTTTTTTTTTTTTGTAATGCGAGTCTTATATAAACATTTGTACACATTTGGACTAAAAAACATTCACCACTACTGGAAATATATGCATAAATATTAGTTTACATTATGACAAAAACTATAATCATTGCCCAAAGCATCACAGCTGTATTAAAACCATAGAGAAATCAATAGAAAGCATTATTAAATTACTCATAAATGTCGTCAAAGCTATGTCTGGTTATTTAATCATCCTATAAACCCTTAATAAGTATGATTACAGCGTTACCGTAATTGAAACTAGAGCAAAAGTAATATTTATATACTTATCCATTAATAATGATATGCCATCTTAGAATCTGCTTGCTTTCTTGGAGATTTCTTGTTTTGATAGCATTTACTGCATGGATTAGACACTTTAATATTTTTTCCTTTTACTTTTCTGTTCAATGTAAAACATTTGTAAGTGCTGTCATGTAAAGTAGCATGAGTAAAGTTAGCCTGCTAACTTGATCCTTTTATACCTAAAGCTTTGACTGTGAGAGAATTGGCTTAAAACATGATAATGACTTTAGCCCCCGAGGGAGGTTGTTTCAAATTTCTAAGAGTCCAAATAACCAAATCCTAAAGTCACCACCCCAGTTTGTGCAGCTACTGAGTCGGGACTAATCTGGAGGAGACACAGGGACTAATCTGGAGGAGACACAGTTTAAAAAACACAACAAAGAATTTAATTCATCCGAGTGCGCAAAAAGATTTTAATACAAATCTGATATTTACAGATTTGAGATCATAACCTGTGAGGATTGCAACCAAATGTGTTCATTATCTGAGTGTGAGGTACATAAATCTACAGCCAGACTGGAGATGACATTTGTTTGCATTAAAAACTGTGATGCTCATGCTCTAATGCTATGGGTGTCGCAAAGTGGCATGCAGTGGGTACGGATGCCAACAGATATTAGTGGGTGACATGTGAGAGGGCCTCCCACCTCTCTGTTAATAAATTATGGAGTATCATGACAGGAACAGTTTAACCCAGCCAGAATGATAAGCAAGTTTGAATCCATAATCACAAGTACTGTAGTCATGGCTTACTCTACAGCTCAATACATGCTGGGCAGTTGAGGACAGAGGTATACATACCACTTGGTAAAATGCATTGAGACTCAAACCACAAACTCCAAATGTTTAATTTTTAATTCTAAGTTCTTGTAAAGATGTGAGTAATAGTTGGGAGAATTTTTATTACATTCTCAGATGGTCAAATGTCCACTGTGGCTTTTCCAGACAGATATATCATGACACTATAAACTTCACATCGGCTTATTTTCATTATTGGTATCAGTTCAAGGCCAGATTTAATCTAGCCAAGTTTATTTTTCAAGGCATCTTTGATCAAATTTAAGACCTTTGATTCGCAACAGTAGCAGTACAACAAACCACTGAATCAGCCTTAAACATGTTCAATCCAGCAAACGTTACATTTCCATTTCTCCATGACTGTTTGAGGCTTATACCTGAACCCCTCCATCCATTAATGACTGTTGGAGCCGCCACTCATTCCCATCTCTATTATGCTAAAATGCTAAACACTACAAATTTGACGAATTCTTTAAATAAGAAAACGTATCAATCATTTATTGTGTCTGTGGAAATTTTCAGACCTTTGAGCACCAGATTTAAGGAATAATTATCAATTTTAAGAATAATTTAGGTGATTTGGTCTGGTTTCTCCTTAAGAGACATTTCCAAACACCTGAAGTTACTGCATTCATCTACACAAACAATAGCAAATATTATACCATGGCACCACATCACACAGCTAGTGAGTCTTTCAGGGAGGAAACATGAACTGAATCGGAGAAATTCATAGGTTTTGGTGTGACAGGTTCAAAAGAATTCCAGTACAACAGTCAAAGAGCTAGTAAAGATGTTGGAGACAACTGGTATTAAAATATCTATCATGCAACAATGCCATAGTCCACTGGATGAGGAATGGCCCAAAATACTCCTGTTGAATGATACATATAGTATTTTACCCAAAATATTTGATTTTGAGTCCGACAATTTAAAGGCCAAACTGTCAAATCTTTACAAGATGTATATAAACATTTAACCCCAAAACAAAATAAAAACAAGCCGAAAATTAAAATTGTGACCATTATTCTGAAATTTCACACCAACCAAATGAACTACTTTGCCTAAGAGAGAATATATATCAAAATAAAATATGCACAACTATGTAAAACTGTTTGAGGACATTTAGTGCCAAGCTCTAAGTATACTTCAACCTCAACCGTATGTTGGTGTAGGAGTGTTGATGCACGCGCACGTTTGTAAAGTACCTGTGTGCGTTTGTCTGTGGGCTTCCAGAGCATCCTCCGAAGAAAATGTTGCTCCACACTGATCACACACCAGTGCCTCTGCAGGAGCTGTAGATGAAATCAAATACATAAGAATGTAGCTTAATCAGACAGTAAATACAAATATGTCTTTGTAATTGCAGAGAAAGTAATTTAGTAGAAAAAGTGAGGAAAAAGCAACAGGAGAGGAACAAAGGCATCCCATTTCAAAAGTCACCAAAGAGACTTGCTTGTTACACTGTTGTGCTTTTCAGGTGTTAACACAAGGAAGCAAATGCACATAGCACAATAGACCAGAGGAAAGCGCCATAAAAACACAACTCAGGACAAACAAAAGCACCAGACAGGGTGCAACGGCCCTTCTCCTTGACAAAAAAGAGCGGCGCTGAAGAGTTTTATTTACCGTGCCCTGTTATCAGTCTCTGAACAGTGAGCAGACTGGCTGCCTGAGAGGCCACAGAAGGACTGGGTGTTCTCTCTACAGCAGACGCTTCCTGCCTACGGCACATCCCTTTATCAAAAAAATACTTCAGAGTCAACACCCCAAATCCCATCGCATACACTGTAACTACAGTTCCCAGCTCACCTTTGGAATGCCCTTGTCTATTCTGATGAAGACATGAAAGAGACAAGTATGCATACTGCTTGCAGAAATGTTCAGTCCTTGTTCTGCACTCACCTCACACCTGCACAGACAGACACACAGGACAGACATACATGCGCACACACTTTGTGTCTTGTACGCGCGCACATGCACAGCTGTTTGGATGTGGGTTGGCTCTCACAGAGATGTAAATCGGTTGCAGATCCATACTGGCCCAGGGCTCATTCACTGATCTATTTTCTGCTCAGCTGGCTTTAAATGAAGTTAAAATGACTCATTAAAACACCCACAAGCTTTGGGAACTCTGAGCGTTACAGCCTAAATGTGGTCCTCTTTCAACTCTTACGATGCCTCTATACGCAGACACTGTGCCACTGTTCCCAGTGCTGCACACAAATAACAAAAAAGCCCCAATCTGTTCATTTCTAAAAACAACAATTTTTGAAAACAAACTGTTACTGTTTTGGAACGGTGCGTTTTGTTACACGGAACAAAAATAAAACTTGGTTGAGAGTAGTTTTATATAGTAATAACACTACAACAGTGTGTAGATCCTGATGTTGTGTGACGCTGTCCAGTGTGGTATGTTGTGTTGTGTGAGATTGTGTGATAAGGGAAGAAGAGAACATAGTGCATTGTCTTGTGCAGTCAAAGGCACGGAGTGTGCTCTCATCCATAAACCATCAAACTGTCTCCAGACGCGGCTGCAATCGTCCTCCATCAAAACACTTTGTCTGGCATACCAAAATAAGAGCCAGCATCGAGCTGAATACCAAATCAGCCCATTAGAGCAGTGGAGCACTCGCTCCTTAGCAACCAGCGGGATCTAAGGCTGCTATACCGAAATACACAGTGACAAAGAAATGAGATCCACATCTCTTTTTTGTAGTATTATGGGTTGACACATTTGGAAGGGGAGAGTTTATGCAAAAATTCAAATTAGGTTAAAGGTGCTGCTGTTGCATGTGTCACTAGCGACGGAAAATCAAAGCATGATGCTGAGGTCTAAGAGCGATGAAAGGCGATGTGTGTGTTTAGGGTTATGCAGAGGGTATAAAGGGCTGGGGCGACTCAGGTGAAGTACTTTTTAAGCAGAGTTTAAAGAAGCAGATTCTCTCTCATCTGTCAGCAGTATGTCATTTCCGAACAATCCTCAGAGAAAAGGCGGAGAGGACAGAGACCTTGCCTTGTCTATACACATATTCCAACTGAGGTTTCTGTTTCTGTTTTAGTTTCATTTTTAGTCCCTGATCTCCCCCCCACCACCGCCACCTCCTCCCCCCTCTGCTCCTCTTTCTCTATTTTGGATAAAGTAGCTGGGAGAGCAGTCAGGTCTGATTAAGTCTGCATTTGGGTACAGTGTGTTCCTGGACACACATCTGCGAGCGAGCCATCACACACGCTTCGGAACACTGGCAGAACACCCAGGCCTGCCGGCAGCTGATGATGTCATCACTCAGAAGGGGCAGAGCTGGCGAACTGCCAGAGTCTCCGAAAAAACACAGAAACGATTCAACGGAGAGACTAGAGAGACAGAGAGGAGAGGGAGGGAGAGGTACAGAGACCTAAGCATGGAAAAGAAAGCATGATCCAAGTAGTGTGTGAGCATGTGTGTGCGTCCGTGGGAGAGGGGAGGGGGGATGCAGTATGGAACAGGTGCATTTGAAAGGCTGCACTATCAAGAGACTTAATAAGCAGTGAATACTCAGAGATGAGTGTGAGAGTTACTGAGTACCTGTATGAGACAGCATGTGCATCCTTAGTCGCATGCTGTCCTGGAAGTGTTTGCCACAGTATTCACAGCCATGGCCCTTCTCTTCGTTATGCAGCCTCCTGTGGAAAGACAAACACTAGTGTGAGCATGTTAACAAAGAAAAGAACAGAGGACACACTTGTGATAATAACAGTATCTCGTTTCTGCGGGTTTTCTTTTTTTTTTCTCTAAGGTCTCCCAAACCCAGAAGCATCATTGTCCTCATAACAAGAGGAGCATGTTTTAATTCCGGCAAGAATCCCTGACTGAATGCAACATCATTAGTGTAAGAGGCCCTTGGAGTTGAGAATCACAACGCATGAATGCTAAAAGAACACAGACAATAGGATATCTGGCTAATTTCAGAGTGCAGACATAAGCGTGCCTCCACCCGCCAGCACTGCAAGACACTGGGCACAAACACAAAAATATACACACTAAGGACACGCACACAAAATTACATCCAAACAAAACATGCATACGGCGCACACACATATGCTATTCCTGTAACTGCAATGAAAAGGAGAAAAGATGATTCGCTGAAGGTCCGCCGGCAAAACCTATCATATCATATCACACACATCCAAGCATGCAAGGCATCTGTACTGTTATCCTTATATCACCCCATTCACAGCAGAACAAATGGCCTAAAAAGACTCAAACCCAGTCTGTGGTCAAAATAAATGAATCTCAGAGGTAATTTAGCCTACATGAAATCAGTGACCAACATTAACACATTAGGCTCGAAGGAGGAGGGAAATCCACTTGGCGGAAAATGTTCAGTTTCTAAGGTTTTGCTGTTATCCTGAAACATGGAGCATCGTTTCCTCATTAGCCTGTTAAATTTATGTTCATATTTACCCCCCCCCCCTCTCTCTCTCTCTCTCTTCAATATTATCAAAATATCTTACCACTTACCTTTAAAATTACCAAGTAATTTCTCTTGGCAAAAACATGAATTTATTAGTGAAGGTTTGAGTATTTTATCAAACAATACTAGCTGGTAAAGATAGCAATGTCATGTATCATCTTTTAAAAATAAGTGTATTTTTAAATGCAGTGACGGAGGAGGAAGAACAGTGTACATAACAGGTTAAAAATACCATTACAGGAAAAAAAATCCCTGAATTCAAAATCTCTTAAGTAAAAGTACACAAAGATTAAAATAAAACCATAGTTTAACAAACACAAAAATATGTCTGCAATTTAAGAATATATTTCTGTATAATACATGTTAAACATTACTTTGCTCATCTCGTGATGGGGCTCATATGAATATCATAAGAATACTATTAATATTTTAATCTACGTATTATAATAATGCAACATAATTTATGATTTTTCATGGATTTTTTTTTTCATTAGTTGCTCAAATTATCAGATAAATGTCTTGGACTGAAAAGGACAATATTTGTCTTAATAAAATGAGGTAAAAAATAAAGTAGCATAAAGTGGAACTTATTCTAAAGTGCTCCCTCAAAGTGCAGTGCATAGTTACATTCCACAGACAGGTCTGTTGTAATACTGAAATAGTCATGCAAATAATTGCAATTAATGATTTAATTGTCTGTTTCTGTTCATTTCCCGCCTCTAGTATAGTGTAAGGCTTGCAATAGTTTATTTATATACATGCTGAAATGAAGAAGAAGATCCACTTATTGAACTCTGTTACACATAAATAAAAATTTAGGCTTTTAGGCTTTGTAAACAAAAACTGCTCCAGGCAGCTTTTACATAAATAACTTAAAAGCCTTCAAAGCCTTTCTGATAATTACAAGTACGAATACAGGTTAAGCATGTCAAGATGGAGGGGAAGATGTTTGCACAAATGGTGGTAGCAACATGACGTCTCTGCTTTTTATACAGGTGACCAGAGATGATTGTGCAAAATAATTGTAATTAGTTGCAATTATTGTAATATGATACTTATAAGTGTAAAAAGTAAATATGGAATGTAAGATTTTTCTTTTAGGTTCCATCATTTTTACACTGAAAACTGGGCATCAGAGCTGTTTAATTCTTTTCAATCGAGCGGTGCCAGGAGATGCTTCTTAACCAACACCAGAAAATGTCAATCTGCAGTCCAGGTGTATGCTCAGTGACCTGGTTACAGACCTACAGCAACTTCATTACATCCTCAAGCAGTGCTACCCATGCAACTCCTTCAACCTGCAGACATCGGCCTGTCTCTGTGAGTAAGCAATGCACATCACTAAATATCCCAAAGGATGCTCTGTTTCACTGAGCAGTTTTGCCTCTACTCTGGAGTGGCACAAGGCTCGCGTCAGTCACAGGAGAGGATAAAGAAACACTCGAGGCCCGGGCCATGGTGCTAATCACGGGTTAGCTGCATATAAGGACTCAAATATTGTCTTTTAATAAGGAGTAATGAGCCAGACACTGCCAAAAAACATCCCAATTATTAACATCTAAAATCGAGTTAATGAGAGTTGTCACCAAGCCAGTCAGTAAGGCTTTAGGAGTTTTGTGTACAGTGACAAAATCTAAATTGTCAAGCTCATAAATAAAAAGGGGAATAAACAAAACAACACAGCAAGTTGCAAGGCAGAAGTTATCCATCATCTGGCTGAAGCGTCCAGCCTGGTCCCTGCTGAGAGGCTCCTCTCTGCTGATGCAAAGGAATGCATATCAAATAGCCTGGGAGACAGCCTGTTGTGCAAGGCACGCTTCTGCACAAATAATCAAACAGAATTTAGAAAATAAGGCTTTGTAAATAACAGCGTTACGTGACACCAAGGCCTCTTTATATCAAATCCCTCACAAAGACCCAATTCAAACTTCCCGAGACGTCTCACTGTCAAGACATGAGCGCAGGTGTCCCTGAGAATAAATTTACATATTTTCTGTAGCTCCTTCCAGCTTTTAACTTGGATAGTATTTTAATTTGTAGGGAATAAATATCCTAAAGACCAAGAACTGGATCCATGTAAGAGACTTCAGCAACAAAGTCAACTGCTTAGCCTACATTTGTCATTCTGCACAAGCACCTGCACAGCCCTCACATCTTTAACCAGACACATTTTTATCAGTAACCTGTTGAGACAGCTCACATTTACCATTGAAAGTATTTCACAAACATCTCACAAAACCTCACCTCTTAACATCCACTGTTTTCATGGAGCTTTCATTTAAGAGTTGGGGTTTTAACAAACGACCTGTAAATGCATGTATTACACTTCACATAAGATTGAGAATTATTTTCATTCTTCTCCCAGGGGATATTCAATTGTCCTCTGGCACAAATAAAATAAAAAAAATTAATTAAAACAAGTAATTGGTACATTATTGAAATAATAGCCACGGTTGTTGAAAAGTTGAAATATGCGTAGTAAGTCAAAGCAGTTGTTATTCTGCAGCTTCTCCTTCCCTCCTATCTTTTCACAGTCCTCCTTTGCCGCCGCCTCTACCTGCCTCATTCTCTTCTTCAGCTCGTGTTTCACGTGTTTCAGTCTTTCTCTGTCACAATTTTTTAAAGCCTCGTTGAAAGAGAACATCTCCCAGGTTCTGGGTTTAGCACAAGGCTAAAAAAGAATCTAAACCCCATAAGTTCTAACCCTATTAATGTAACGAAACACCAATGACCTTGTGGATGTCAAAAGGCTTTACATACAGGTAGCAGTTATTATTTATTTCATTTTTCAATAAACTTATTAAGATACATGTACTATGAAGTGTGAGGATACAGTGGTGTTGATGGATGTTTAGTCTGTGTTACCTGTGCTGTTCCATGGCCTGCCGGCTGTGCAGCTGAAGCCCACATTCACCACAACACTGCTGGCCCTGAGCCTGGCCCTCGTGTCTCATCCCTGCTGCAAACTGGCCCAGTCTGCTCAGGAGCTCCCTGTGGAGTAAGCCCTGGTGCAACAGGCCACTGTAGGCCCTCGGGTCCAGCGACACACCTAGAGATGGAGCTACTGAAACAGAGACTGGCATCATTCCCTCCCCTGTGTGGTTGGCGGGCACGGAGTATATGGACGCCAGATGTTTGTCTGCAATCCCCGGGAAACAATCCAGAGAGCTCCCCACCACTTGTCCTCCATCTTCAGGGCTCGTGTGCAGCTCTCGAGCACTGGTGATCACGCTGCTTCTCAGAGGGGTCCCTGGGCCTTCGTCTCTGGGCTGGTCTGATGTGACGCTTCCTTCACCGGCGCTAGAGGACCTGCCCTCACAGCCATTGGCATCATCCACCTGCATGCTTTCTGACTTTATACTTCTGGCAGGCTCATGAGATGAGGCCTGGGATAATTCTGCACTGTGCTGCTCAGGCTGCTGAGAACTCTCCATGTCGACCTCCCTGGCCGGCTTGGAGCTCAATTCAGGAGCCGCCTCGGGCTCCGGTTCAGGAGAGCTTCTGTCTGTCATGTGGTACAAAGCCAGGTGATGCAGAGCAGTCGGAGTGGTGCGGTTGGGTCCATCGTGTATGGAATGCTTTTTAGACATCAACATGTGTCTCCAGTGCCGGGCCCGGCTGTGGTCACTGTGGTCTCCAGAGCTGTGAGTCCTCACCGACACCTCCTCGCTCTCCTCCGCCTGAATCGTCTCCAGTACCTTCAGGCACTGCTCCTCCAGGTACTCAATCTCCAGGATCTCCGCCGCGTACAGGAGGTCATCCAGGTCCTCAGCTGTGGCCTGGAGCGAGGCGGTGTAGGCGTACTCCAGAATCTGCTGAAAGGTTTTGGGAGACAGGAAGTCCAGGGCATAGCGCAGGCTGCTACGGTGGAACAAGATCTCGAACATTTTGCTGGTGCAGGCCAGGACGGTGCGGTGCGCCGGGAACTCCTGGCCGTCCACGGTGATGATGACATCACACAGTGTGCCGGTCAGACGCATCTGATTGGCTCGCTGCAGAAGCGTGCTGGGGTGAGTGGGATTGTGGAGCTGGAGCACACCCATGTTTGTCAGACCCGTTTCCACTCGGACCTTTGCTGAACCCACGCATGAGGTGTGGCTGTCCTGCCTGGTTCTCTTGGCTGCAGTTGGTTGTAGGTCTGTGGTTTGGGTGGAGGGGGAGGGCAGAGGATCATTAGCACCTGTCTCAGTTACAATGTGACGCAAAACACATTTAATTATACTATAGTGTACAATACACTTTACCAGATGGGAAGCCTACATGTTGATTTATTTTAATTAAGAACCAAACGCAGGCAACTGGTCGATGGGCAAAGCAACAGTTTCCAGTGGAGCTGATTAGTCTGAGGTCTCGTTGAGAGCGGTCACGTCGCTGTAATAACGTCTGCATACTGAGAGGTGACGGTTCAATTTATCAAGCTGCTCACACACACACACACACACACGCACGCACACACACACACACACACACACACACACACACACACACACACATCTCTGCACTCAACAGGTAGGCCTGCTATTCCAGCCGCCCTGCAGGGCTGATTAGTTAATTTAGGCTGCGCACGTTCATGATTGGATGTGTTAAAAGACAATTAAGCCGCTCTGCCAAAATCCCTAAATAAGTTATCAAACTATCTCACTGACGAAAGAATGAAAACGAACCGCACTTGTGGATCGGAAATATGTTTTCTTCCACACAATACACTAAGAATGAGTATTTGGGGGGGATTATTAGACGTGATGTGTGATGCAGGACTCCAGCAGCCCCTCCAGTGATGCTGACAGGCTTCATCCTCAGGTACCCGCGACATGAGAGCGCATCAGGTGCACGAGCGCAAATCCACGTTTAGGATCCAAACACACTGCGATAAATGCAACCTTCACCACGGGCTTATTTACTGTGTGCACGGTGTTGGTGGAAGCCCAGCTGTACGTACAGACCCCATTTACCCCAAACACCGTGAACTGATCAGACTGCGATCTGAGCTCAGTCAAGTTTTGTAAAATCCTAAATCACACCGTGGCTGAACTTAGGCGGGTTTGTCCACGCGTGTTATACGACGACAGGGTAGTGACCCGCCACAGAACTGCCATTATTTAAAAAAAAAATAAATTAAAAAAAAAAAAAAAATATATATATATATATATACATGAATAATTAAAATTAGTCTGGGACTGAAAAGTAGTTCATGGCATCATAATCAGCTGAGTGGAAATATCAGAGGCGCGCAGAAATGTCAAAAGTGTGATCCGTGTCAGTGGGTCTTACCTCTGTCTCCTAACGTCCTCCGATGATTATCCAGGCAACATCATGCTTACACATTTCACAGTACGCGCTCCAAACTCAGTCCTGCTCCAAGTAAGCAAATCATCACCCAGCCACGGCAGTCAACGCACCGAGGGGAAACGCACACATCCGGGTGAAACTTTCATAGTAATAAGCCCGTGTTGGAGTCTGTGCAGCCCACGGTGGGTGGAAAAGTGGACTGTCATTTGTCCAAAAGCGTCCAATCAGCGAAAAGACACAAACAATTCGATGAGCTGATAATACACTAAGGGCTCTGTCTCCATCCTATAGGACTTGTGCAGAGGGAGAAATTTTGCACATAATTAGTTTTATTGTTGGCACTGTTAAAAGCTGCACTGATTCATAAGATTGTCATTACATTCAGTTGAAATAATTGCAAAATGCTGTTGATTCGGCTGCTTGTGAAGGGAATAAATAATAATAGTTAAAAATCTAGTGTGCAGGTTATGTTTTGCATCTTAACATAATATCACAGATCATAGTTGTACTTACAAAACCATATATTCTCTAAAATTAATGTTTTACAGTTTTAATGCATTACTTGGATTTTTAAAGACTGATTAGTAAAAATAAATAAATAAAAAATATAAAAAACAAACTGTTGGGCTCTACTGTCATGTCTGTACAAAAAGCAGACGTGTTTCTAAGTCTGTAAATCCAATCCAACTTTAAAACAAAAACACTGTAAAACAACCGCAGTGGACCAAAGTGCTGTACAGAAGACTAAAAGCACAATAAAAAATATATAATAAAAGCATTAAGAAACAATAAAATCAAATACATAACAGAAGTTAAAGTATAAAAACAGACACAAAATGTCAACATAAGTCATGATAAAGAAAATGCAGCTTCAACCTCCACTAAACACATCTGTTCTTTTTCACTTTGCAGTCAAAAAAAAAAAAAACAAAGGATGAAAAACATCCGCCAACAGAACTATAGAAGTCACATAGCCTTAGTGTTTTTTTTTTTTTCAGGTTGATGTGTGGTGGGTGTGCAAGGAATCCTGAACATGCAGGGGGAGGGGAGCCTAAGTATTCATAGACTGAATGGAGGAGAATCATCCATACTCCACACAGTAGCCTACATCCTATTCACTCATTTAAGTGTTTTTTGGGCTGCAAATTTGACTTGTTCAAGTAGGAAGTGTAAATTATTGTGAAGTATAGTTGACTGTAAAATAGGAATTGTAATTTTGCAGGATTTTTCTGCACATTTTACTTCTTAAGGTAGAAAGTGTAAATTATAGTCGACTTTAAAATAGGAATTGTAATTTTGCAGGATTTTTCTGCACATTTCTAAGCCTTTGGAGGGTGAGCTCAGTGTGTTACACAGTGGAATAACGGATGACACTAGTTCCTCCAGTCTGATCCTCCTCCAGCTGCTGTGCACATGCCCTCTCTCGCAGTACCTTTATGTTGAAGGCTGGAGCTGCTGTCTTCCGGCCTCCTCCGTGCGTCCCGCCGCTGCCTTCACCGGCTGCAAATCATCCGCCGGCCCACGTCACGGCTCTGAGTGATCGCCCTCTTCTCCTCGTCTCTCCTTCAAGGCTGCAATCAGAGACATCTACAGGGCATCCGAACTACTGACAGGTTAGACCAGTGTGGTGCCCTGAAATAAAAAACTGCTTCATGTGGAGAGGAGAAAGATGAAATCAGTTTTATTTAGCAGGGCAGAGAAAAGTGAAATGAGGTAAGAGCGTCTGAAACAGGACGCCCTGTCAGGTCAGTGCGTCTGCTGTGGATGTGGACTCTGTTGACACGGCACCAGTTTGCAGGTTCATGTCACATTAGCGGCACCGAGGGGACGAATGTCACCAAAGAACATACCAAAGCCCCCGTTCCTGCCTAGTATTTTGACATCCTACACTGGAAGTATTAACTTTACTCCTGCGCAAATATGCGTTATGCAACACGTGTTTATTTACTCCCAGTCTATCGGAAAAAGTAGCCCGAGGAATTTCCAGCCTCACATAACCTGTTTGCACTGTAACCTTTCTGTAAATAGTCCTGTGCGTCCATGACATGGCGAAAACAAAGGGGATCACCAAATGGAGATCTCCTGCCACCTAGTGGTAAAGACTGTCAACTACATGCTCTGATTTTCTTAAAAGAAGGAAAGTAATTGCAAGAGACAAAATGCGCCAGGACAAAATTAGATTTGGAAGCCATTTTTTATTTTGTAAATGGGTTAGCACCCAGACTGTACATAACAGATATTTGACCCAATAAAGAGTTTGACCCAATAAAACAAAAAAAAAGAAAAAAGGAACGTCCAAGAGATGAGGTAGCAAGGTGGTCTGGTAACAGCCGTGGAGTACAAGGTGTGTATATCACGTCTTGTTTTGTCTTCTCAACATGACATGGATTATATAAAGCCTTTACAAAAGGTTTGCTCTACAGTTTCAGTTTGACCACCCTGCTTCCTACTGATGCTATCCAGAACTTGTCAAGCAGTCGCTCATGGTGGATGAGTTTTGTACAAAAGACAAAAACCCCAAAAAAAGAGAAAAGAAATTAAAAGCACATTACAGAACACACTTGAATAACAAATGGGGAAAGAAACCATTGTGTAGTTATGTCAGAACAAGCTTCAAAGATAACACTCATTAAATCAATATGTGAACTAGTTTGCCCCAAACAAACATGGGCATGTCTATCTGCCTTGTAATTATACGTTATCAAGTACTGATTGAATTCATGCCAAGGCTCAAAACACCCTCCTTCACTATAGCTGGCAATATATAGTGCTGTGACCAGAGACGGACAGTTTTATACACCACACGTGTTATAATAACCACATTAGTCCATTTATCATACGTTTCTTCTATTAATACAATATATTTAAAAAAAAAAAAAAAAAGAATAGGCTAAATCTCTCACGACAAAGCTATGCAGATAGAAACTGATGACAAGACAATCTACTGACACACAGGCACAGTGCACAAGCTTGCAGGCAGGAATGGAAAAGAAATCTCTGTAGTTTTTAAATAGTACAAAAATGCTTTTTATATTTTTTTTGCTTCAAAAGCACAACTCAAAGTATGAAGCCAGACCTCTGATCTGCTTTAATGTGATGAAGAAACGATAGCTATCATAATTGTTGCCCCAAACAAATACGTGGCATATATTTAGCTCAGAATCTTTAAGACATTCACTTGATTCACCGTTCTTCAACTCTCGGCTGGTAATCAGCAGTTTGGTGGCATTTTGTCTCTGAGCATTCCTGCTCAAGGAGTTGCCTTTTTTAAAATCATTTTAGCATTTTAATTATTTTTTTTAAGTAACACTGTTAAAAGGCAGTGACATACTGAATATATTTGATTGGAAAATGTGCCGAATCGGATCCAAAAACGCACATTGGAGATGTGTGGTGGGAATTTCTGTCGGTGTCTTTCCCCCTGCAGCTGGCTGTGGGTTCATCCTGCATTTTTATAACCAGAGCAAATAAGGTTATAATCCAGACTTTAAGCCTATGTTCAATCGAAGCCGGTAAATCTGTGAGAGATGAAACATCCCTGTAAAAGACAAAGTGTAACAATAAACCTCGTAAACAAATTTTTTTTTTTACAACCACTTGCAGGTCAGACATGCAGAACAAGCTATTTAATGAGACTAGCCTGCAAATGAGGCTTAAAAGAACTAAAAAAATGCAAACATTATACATCTGAACAGTCAAACATGAAAATAAGAAAAATAATTTCTATATATATATAGTCTTTTTTTACATTTTCCATAATAATTCAATGCTTGTGTGCAACTGCAATTAAAACTATAAGCACAATAGAAAGTATAGTCTAAATTTATATATTTACCAAGCAATCATTATAATAAGAGATTGTTCTTAATTATCCTGACTGGTTAAATAAAATAAGAATAAAAAAATAAAATAAATCTCTTATGACCTACAGATAGACTCCATGGGTGTAGTAAATATTTAAGTGAAACCAGAAATAAAAGCACAGTCAACGTGCGCTCTAACCAATCAACAAGTGTGTGTTGTTTTGAATATGAAGTTAAGGGCACTGGAAATCAAAACTCCTGCAGTGTTTCTCGCTGTTGCTGCTGCAAAATGTTTTGGATCGGGCTGTGGTTTCCGTGGCCCATCATGCTTTGCTGTCAGTGGTATTTGTCTGTATGACACTGTTGTGTCCTGCAGCGATCTCCGTCAGGGCGTTTGAAAACTCTGCCTCCTCCAATTTGCCTTTCTCATCAGAAAAAATCTTCCTGGAAGGAAAAAAGGAGGAAAAATACACAAATTACAAATCTGTTTGTCTTTGGTTAACACACAAATATAGTCTCAGTGAACAAACACTGTAGCTGAACACAAGTTTAGCCATTTATTCTCAATGACATCTTCACCCAATATGTAAGACACTGATTGTGTTTCGACATCTTCTTACATATTTCTTCACCACCTTGACAGTCAGATAAAATTAAACAGACAGTAATGACATGCTATACCCCGACACTTCCTTTTTAAAATACACAGTGATAAATAAATAATCGGTGTAGTTCTCAAGAGACTGATGGGCCAGTAGATGAGCCCAGGGGTTTATGATAATGTGATATTTATGTACATGTTAAAGTGCTGTGTAGATCCTACCTGCAGCTGCTCTCCTCTCATTTACCTCAGGACACAAAACACAGTGTTTAACCTGTGTTTGTTTGGAGGTTTAGTGAAGATTTTAACCCTCATTCTCATTGCAATTCTGTCTGACGTTAGAAGACTTTCCTTGATATTCACGGTTTCCTGGGTTAATTAACTGACTGACTTTTATTGAGGCAGAGATCATAAATTCCACTGAGGATTTTCCAACCTCCAGGTCATGGTACATCTATAAGTCGTGGCTAACTGGACCAGCTTTAGAACTTCAGCATCTGTTGAAGAACCTAAAGCAAGTCCACTGCCTTGGACTTTTACTACAACACGCTGAGAAAGACATGCACTGTCCATGTTTGCATCTGCGTGCTGCGGTGTGTACGCTAATGTGATAGCACAGGGTTTCTGCAAGCTTCAACAATAAATTACATTTTAAACACAGGTCTTAAAGGTTCAGTGTGTAATCTGCAGTGGCAGTGAAGCTGCAGATGGCAACCAGCTGAACATCACTAGTGTTTAGATTGTCTGTTCTGTTTTTTTTAGTTAAGGGGATAATAGCAGGTGACGATAATGCACCTTAACGTTGGATGCCGGCTGCTATAAAATGTGAAAAACAGAAATGTTCAGTTTTATTTATGTAGCACTAAACAACAAATAAGAGACTCGCCACTAAGACAAGAGGGTATCTGTTCTGAGCTAGTGTAGAAACAAGGACAGAGACTTACACCCTCTGTAAAGACTCTTATTTTCAGTTGTAATGTACCAGTGGAAACATAAATATGTATACTATAACCCATTTCTGCAATTACAACTCCAGCAAACTTTTAGATCATTTAACCGCTGAATTATTATTAGACCTGGATAAGTCCTCATCACCCGCATGCATAGCAGCATTTGAAACACTAGTCTAAATTACTTATCTGGTTTAGTTGCCAATGGGTATCTTTTCATTCACAAGAACCAGTTCCATTTGTGGGACTCCAGTTCACTTTCACATGTCTGTAAAGTAACATTGTACAATATCACAACATACTAACAGAGTGTCCTCTGATGAATTCTGCATTAGTGGATATTTGATTTTATAAAGTGTTGTTAATGTAAATATCTTTAAAATAACACTGTAATGTAATTTTTCAAAAGTAACATTACCTACATTATCAAATCAATTTTAAGACCTTTTAAAATTATATTTAAAACATTTTACAGCCTAAAATTCATATTCTTTAAACACATTTTAATGGCCTGTGGAAACCCTGTAGCACATAATGCATTTTATTGTAAACCCAGGAGAATGTCACTACTTTAACCTAAAGTTATGTATGGCCTTGACGAATATTATTACCATCACACTTATGTAAAGAGATGCCCATCTGAAAGGGGATCTATTCTTTTGGTAAGTGTTGCAAAAGTTAAGACCCCAACATGGAGAACATTACACACAGGCATAAAAAACAGAACCAACACATTTCTGTAATATTGTAATCAATAACATGGCACTACTCCTAATGTCATTACCATGATTTAGCATTACATTTCATATTGTGTGGTCAATGGCAAGATGCGGTGGTGAATGAATGGGCATACAAGTTGCACACACACACTCACACAAACACAGATAAACCTCTAGAGGGAGCCGTACTCATCGTTGACAGGAGGAGCGGTCTTGGCCAGAGTCTCTGATGCCTCCAGAACTGGACCTGAGGGGGGGAGGTCTGCTCCATCTCCATTGGGCAGAGAGGGATCAGAGGGCGGGCTGTCTAAGCTAATAAGGTCTGCAGGGGGTTGGGAGGACCCCTCTGTCCTGTTAGTCAGCTCTAACTCTATCTCTGCACTTTCCAGACCTGCACGCAGAGGGTCGGCCACGTCGGGGGTTAGCAAGTCATACGTTTCTGATGGCATAGTGAGGAAATCGTTGGAGAGTGAAGCATCATGGGCAGGAGTAGTAGGCAGAGGAGAGGGGACATCTGCAACTAGAGGGGCAGGTTCGTCAGCATCCTGGGCTGTAGGAGCACTGTGGATCACTGAAGAAGAGCTAGTTGCAGTGGGAGCTTTATTTTTGGCAGTGGGGTTGTTGTTGTCAACAGTTTGGTCAGTGGGTTTATTGGTGTTGAAGGCAGTGAGGCTGCTTGGACCGGGATCTGATTTAGGAGGGGCAGTGGTTGCTAGAGTGGAGGCAGTTTGCGCTGGTGTTTCTGAGTCTAAGGCTACAGTGTTTGGCTGTGTGACTGGGGGTCTCGGAGCAGGTTTCTTTGTATCCGGAGTGGGAGATGAGGAAGGGGAGGAGGCAGCAAGTGGAGATACGGGGGGGCTAGCTTTAGCATTAAGGGCGGCAAGTTTGGGCGAGTGCCTACGCTTTGGTGGTATCGGTGTCCCAGCTTTTTGAGGTGTAGTCCGTTCGGGGGTGCGGGGAGGAGTAGGAACTTTCTCCTGTTCTTCTGGGGCACTATTTGCTCTTTGTTCTACTAGTGGGGCCATTTTAGCTGTAACAGCAGAGGTGGAGAGGAGGGGAGTCGGTGGGGCTGTGTTGGACTCTGGGGTCGGGGCCGGAGCCAGGACCGGGGTGGGTGAAGGGTCATTGGCCGGGGTAGACAGGCTACATGTGAGTGTAGTGGTCTCGCTAGAGGGGCTGTCCTGAGCGGGGTCAATAGTTGCAGTGGCTGTGTCAGAGTTGGTGGCTACGGAGGAGAGGGTGTCCAGTGCCAGAGCAGCAGTGTAAGCCGCCAGCCTGAGAGAGCAGGGAGAGAACAGAGACACACAGACTAGACACCAGGGTGACTGTGACAGAGGAAGGGTGGCTCGGATGCATGCAGAGGGATTAGTTGGCTTTAAAACTTCACACAAACAGACAAAGTAATAGACAAAAGCAACTTAAAGAAGCGAATATTAGGCCTAGTAAGAAAAAGAAAAAACAGGCGTCATGCTGTGAGTGGACATTAAAGGATACATCCCATACACACACCAACATGGAGTACACTGACTAGAAAAACTAATGCACTGAAAAAAGCACCAGTCTTCCTGCAGAAAACTACAGCACCACGCAGAACCACCTATAAGGGTTAAACAGTACCAGTGACAATCTTATGTAATCTACTTTTCCACACTGCCGATATGAGTGATGGCTTGCTGTGGTTGTCAAATGACTTCATATGAGTTGACCACACTCGAGAGTAAAAAGCATTTGTGTGTCTTTAACTGGTATTGCTTCAACCTTGATAATAATGAAATAAAATCTCCAATGGCTGGAGAGGAAACACAAAGTGCAGTAATCCCTTTCAGAGGGTATAAAAACTGAATATTTTGACGGAAAGCAACACACTTCAGTGGACTCCACTCAAGAATGGACTGAACTCTTCCAAGTTTTCAAATGGAGCAGAACTGAGGCCGAATGTGTTCAGTTCTTTAAAACATGTTAATTCTTTGAAGTGGAGTGCATTGTACAACAGTTAAAACATGATTTTATTAAGCTGTGTGCTGCATTTCAGCCTGTACTCACTCTGGCTCTGTGAGGGGTGTGGTTTCATTTGGTTCTGTCGGTCCTGCTGCATTGTGATTGGCTGTGCATTCGTCCTCTGTTCGAACTTCAACAATTGGCTCTTTGGACTCATCTTTCCTGTAACACACATGGGGCTCTTAACAGTTATAATGTCTATCACAGTAAACAGGAATGAAACATGACACAAGAGCAGACGGCAATTATTTTTACAAAGACCATCTATGGATTTGTTTTTTGTTAATCTATCTTCTAAATCACAATCTGATTGTTAGTGTAGGAGCAGCTGTATTTTAGTATGAAATTTGCTCAAAATCAATATCTACTACTTCCCACTCACGATTCTAATCTGTTATTGTACAGTTTCTCATTTTTAGAGGATCTAACGTGTTTCTTTTACCAAAGAGGAAATCGATTCTTAAAAACTTAATTTCTGATTCCATTTCATACTGATTGGTGTTTTTTTTTTTTTTTTTTCCTGTTTCTGTGGATTAGGTTGAAGAGAATACACTGCAAAAAGAAAACCTGTTCTTGCTTATTGGAGATTTCCTTCATAAAATGCTTGTTCTCAGTCATCTCCTAACGCTGCCTAAAAAATACACAATGAGGCTGAAAATCCGAGAGCAGATACACAGTAAAAGTCACTAATTAAAGTAGAAGACAGGAGATGTGGATGGTGTAGGAAAATTTAAACAGAAAAGACAAAAAGCTCGTTTGGAATACGTTGATCTTGGGCATCACACATCTGAATTTATTTAACATCACAACAGTGACGATTTCTTAAATGGAAGTTTTGGCAACCTAACAAATGTGAAATCAACAGTCGTTTGTTTTGTTCTTTTGTGGTCTGTAACTCCAGGAAAACATCTGGCTCTTTATCTAAAAACCCTCTGAAATATTCACCAGTTACTAACTTTGTCTGCAGATTCACATTAGTCATTACACTGACGATTGTTCTTCCTGGGATTTTGTACACTGTTGAATCCAAGAAAGGCAGCCTTTGTTTTTTTTTCCTACTGAAAACAGCTGTTAGCAGCATCTGGAAGAAATACTGAAACAGGAAAAATTGAGGATGAATGGCAAAAACCGATATGGTAACAGTCTGATTTCTGACAGCAGCATTTTAAATGCGTGGCTAGTTTTTTTTTTTTTTTTAAATGACTGGACCTTATTTTAACCTGGCAATAATGTCTATAGAATATTCAAGTTTTTTCCCATATTCAGAAAAAGACAAAATTCCTAATAACACCATTTACATGGCCACTAATATTCCCACTAATATGCAACTGTGTTTTCCACTGGTGGCAGATGTTTCACTGTGTGACCTCAGCATTCGTCTTTCATTTTCAAAAACCGTTCCAAGGTCAGATATTCTCTTTAATAATGTTCAAAAGTAGACACTTCTTCTGACCAGACATGTTGACCTTTCTTTAGAGGATCCATCTTTACAGGAGAATCTGTGTGTCTGCTCCTGCTGATTATAAACATGAGGCCAGGTGATGCAACCTGTGGTAAAACCTGCAGATGGAACGCATACTCCAAGTGTGTTGTATACTCGTCTAAAACTTTTTGCCAAAACCTGAATAATAATATAATGCAATATCCCACATCTTTAAGTCGGAAAATTTGCCATTTAGAAAGAAGTCTGATTCACACAAACAAAATATGCCTTTTGTGTATCACTTTGTCTAATTGTGAAGAAAAGAATAAGCCGTAACCGTACTCGCTGACACTTACATGAATGCAGCCTTGCCCTCTTCTAAGTTGTGTCCTTTGGTTCCTGTGCCTGATTTGCCGCAGAGACACATGATGAGGCCACATTTGTTGACAAAGTAACAGGTGACATCCACAGCGAGCAGGAGGAGCATGAATACTACAACAAGGATCCCTGCCCAGAGCATGATGCCCATGGAGAGCACAGAGTCCTCCCCCATATCTGCCGGACAGGGAAGAGAGGGAGCACTGATCAACCATAGTGTGACACACTTTAACAGAAAGAGCCATCAACAACTACATAAATGTGACTACGAAGTGCTGCTACCGAAACACAAATAGTTTCATAAAACGGAGATAACTCACCTGCTATGCCTTTGATTTGACTAGACGTCTCAGCAAAAATTCAGATGCAGTGCAATGTGTTTTTGTTGACTGTTGTGTCTGGGCTTGTGTTAAATTATTTGTCATTTTCAAAATGAGAAATGTATATGAAACTGACTGTTCTGAAAGCCACTCCAGTAAAATGAACCCATTTATTTGGTATTAGAGGCAAACGAAAGCTTACAATGTGTTGCTAGTTTCTCAAAAAATGGCATTCTTTGATTAAAATCCGTGAAGTTTTTCCCACATTTCCCAAAAGGTTGTGATGCATCTTTGCTGTTTGTCTGAAATCCATTTTAATTACATCGGAATACTACACAAAATCAACACGAATCTAAAATATCCTCTTTCAAATCAAACTTATTTTTAATTACCAACTGCCAAATGAGATCTGCTAAAGAAAATACAATGGAGTGATGCACCATTCAGTTATAAATGTATAAAAACAGTTAGCTATTTGTAATCTGACACATATCACATGCATGAGAATGATCTGGACACTGTTCATTTGTCTTAGTAAAACAAAAAAGGTTCACGATGATCATTTTGTGTACAGCATGTCAAACAGAACCAGTTACAAAGATGTCTTTCTTTGTTAGGTATTTCTGTTCTAAATAATGTAAACAATGTTAAAAATCTTTACATAGAAATGATTCTGTGAGCTTAAACAGTGCTACGTAATCCAATATGTCCAGTTCTTAGTCTTCATTCTAAGTGCTATTGTTTTAATTCGACCTCGTATGAAATCCACTAATGTTCAGGACTGTAAACTTGCACTGTTGTCTAGTGCCGATGACTTGCTGTGCTAATGCTGGGCAGAGTGACTCTGGGAGGCGGAGGATTTCCACTGCCTTTGGTTCAGTATGTCTGTCTGGTCTGTTCTGAAGCTACGCAGCATCCTTTTCTTATGCACAACAGAGACGCGTCTGTCATGGACAAAGTCTGTTTTAAGGAGTGAAAGCGTCCACATAGACAGCCAGGCCAGAGAAAGGCAAGCTCTCCTCTACAGTTATGGTTGTGAATTCCCCACAAAACTATGAGAGCAGGAACACAGTGATGAGGGACAGGATGAGTGATACCAAAGTGTATGTCACAGATGAACAGCCCTGAGTGGCTGTGGGGGACAGCACACCCCACCCACACCAAAATGCACACAGGTCAGGACGAAAATGTTCACGTGGTCCACCACACCAATGTCCAGGACCAGGCAAGAGAGCAGGAACATTGAGAACGAGGTAAAGAGAGAAGGAAAGAGAAGAAAGGACCGGGGAAAAATGAAGGGAAACAAAGAGGAAAAAAAGAGAAGGGTGGGGAAAACAGAGGAAGAGAGAAAGTGAAAATGTGTCAAGGTCTGAAACCAAAACAAAACAAAAAGAAAAACAAAAGAAAAACTGAATTCTTATACAGATGGAGAAAAAGATACAGAAACACATCAAAGCAACAGCGCAGCACAAAGGGGGAAACTACAACATGTTGACTAGATGGTGGTGAGTGGGAAATGCTTTAGATTGGAAAATGAATTAGGAAAAAAAGTGAGTGGAAAAAATAATGGTCTGCTGCAATGTGTCAGCGAAGCACTGTGAAGTCTAGCACCTAAAAAGTATCTGACAAGCAGTGTGGTTTTTGAGAGGCTGCTAAAAAAAACCTTCAGCTGCAGTTCAGATCAAGTTAATCAAGGTTATGAAGGTTCAGTTTTAAGGCTGCTTCCACAAAGGAACAGACAATCCAACTACTACTTTAACTGTAAACAAAGAGAAAGAAAGACTACAAACATTCAGAGGAAATCACTTCATCCTTTGTGGAAAGTGCCTGTCCTAGTTCTGCTAGAGCAAACTCAAGCTCATTTAGCAAGGCCTGTCAAAACTTTAAAGTGAGAAAATTCAGCCGGAAAATCATTTCTGGCTCACCGCTGTCCAAGAAATCTATTTTTCCTGTAGATTTATTCAGTTGTCATTCACCTTTCAGTGCTAGAGAGGTAAAAATAGACCATGACGTTTTGGGTCTGAGCTTTGAGTTTGGCTCCAGAGTTTTTTTTTCCGGGCTGATTAGTCTCAGTGCGGCACATGAGGGAGGGTACCTGGAATGGCAGCTGGCTCTGTGGATGTCCTGAAGGACATGGTGGCTGGCAGGGACTTGCCCTTCTCATTTTCTGCCACCACATAGACGTTGTACTCTGTGTCCCACTCCAGTCCACTGAGAGTGACATGCTCACTGCCACTGGGCATCCGGATTTCGGGTTTCCACTGCAATACGTGCATCTGAAGGTGTGCAAAAACCAACATGAATCAAAGGTGGGAAGGCATTAAAGGGCGCTTTTTACATTCATGATCATGCATCTAAAAGTATGACGATGCAGCACTACTTAATTAGGGCAGGAATGCTGGATTATTTTAGTTATCGCTTCATCTGCGAATAAAATGTTATATTAACTGCTTTTTTATGTGGTTAATAAAATGTCAGAACGACTGTCAGAAAAGTACCCTTCACAGTTTTCCACAGCCCGAGGCGATTTCTTCAGATGTCAGTTTCCAACCAACAAAACAAATCCAAAGATATTCAAAGATAAAAAAAAAACAAAACAAGAAACCAGGAATTTTTATGACAGGCAAGAACTAGATTTAACAAATGGCCTGCACGATTATCTGTTATCAAAGCCGCCACAGATTTTTCTGTCAATCAGCTGCCTATTTCTCAGCTCTAATTGCCACACTCACTGGTTTATAGCGGATGAGATAGTGTAAGATTGGCGAGCCGCCATCGTCCTGCTTGATCCAGCTGACTCTGATGGAGTTGCCTTTGGGTTGAAGAGTTGCTTCAAGCTTCGGAGGATTGGGATTCCCTGAAGGCACAGAGGAATGACATAAAGGTTACGTAACTAGTTCCTTGGAGTATGAATACAATATGCAGAATATAAACTATACTATTTTATGCAGCAAAGCAGAGCCAAGGCTCTATATTCTGCTTTAAACATGGAAAGAAAAAAAAAGTTTGATTAGGAATCAAAGTGAACGTCCAAAATATGAAACTGGTCACTCTTTTTTTTGTTATCCTTTGGGTCACTCAACCTTCCTTATTTGCTCGCCTCAAGATAGCGTGTCTCCAGTCAGGCTAATTACCAAATGACACATAGGCAATAGCTTATCTGATTCAGTCTGTGAGTTGCTGAGTGACATTCAATTGGCATTAAATTGCTGACTGACATAACCCCAGAGTCACACAAAGCTCTGGGGGAGTGGGCTGTTTCTTTCTGACTGAAATGCTGATGAAGGATTTGCATTTCACAGCTTAACAGACAGGTTTTCCTGCAAAGATAACCACTTCATAGGTGAAATGATATGATGCCTAAAGCCCACTTTGAGAATTTCTGATATGTTATATGAAACACTTTACATAATAATCTGCAAAAATGTGAATAGCTGTCAGTGTCGGGGAATGTGCCATAAAAATATAAAGACGGACGAAGTATGAACTGATTAGTTTTTAGATTCACATTGCTTTGCCTTGGTCCAGGTTAGTTCATTTAGCCTGTCAATGCATAGGATTAAGTCAAGGTTAAATACTGTGGATGTAATGTATAAAAGTACCTATTGCTCTCAGCTTGAAACCTATAAATGTCTGATTGAGAACCAGAGCACAGTGCTTAAGGATGTAGTATTTTCTGGGCAGGTGAGAGGACATTGATTATGATTCTGTAGTGATAAGAGGAAACTGGTTTATTACACACTTGATTTATATTAACACATACTTTAAGGATGACAGGAAACATTTCTCAGATAGTAAGCCATCAATACCATTCAAGTAATGCTGATGTTAAACACTCCTGACAGTTATATATCATCATGAAGACAGCTCTGGTCCTCCCTCATTTATCCTGCTGAGGCAAACGTCTACGCGACTGATTAATACGAGTAAGGTTGACAATTATTACGTGGCTGCTTATAAGCACATGATGTTAATTGCTGAATTCTTCAATTATGTTAGCGATCTCCTTTGAAAAATATGCAACATCGAGTTACCTTCTGCTGAGTGGAGGGGATCATCAGCACCATGAAAGCCATATAAACAGTCACATGAATTGAACATGGGTGAGTGGATGAAAGAAATGAATAACAGAGAACAAAACACAGACAGGCAGAGCACAACAAAAACACTGGAAGACAATCCAAACCAGAGCGACACAGAAAAGCATTTAAGACGGTTTAACACAAGTCAGTTCCTTCAAAGTGAAAAGTGCAGGAGACAGCCAACACATTTATCTTCTTGACTTTAGAGACTGATTAATCAATGCTGATGAGCCTAATCCTAAGGTAAACATTCACAAATAACACCAAATAGCTGCAGCCAGAGGGAAATGTGCAGCTTTTGAAATGCAGAGGTTTGAGTGTTACATAAAACATGCAGCTGTTAAGCCAATTAATTCACCAGCTCTGAATAAAACTTCTATTAATATTCATATATGGGTAAAAACACATGTAAGAAAAAATCCTAATCTACAGGTAACTAAGGGGAGTTTGTACTAATGAAAAGGCAACACAAGGTTACAGTTTCTACATTAAAAGATACACTTCTGGTATTTTGTTTACTGAATGCATCTAATCAGTAAGAATGAGGAGGTGGTCCTGTGGGGATCGACACAGCTACGGCACTAAAACTAATGGTCTACTATCCTCGCTACAGAACTAACCTGTGTTTTGAGTGAATAAATGAAAAATGTCGTCTAGAGACACAGGAAAAAAAACAAATCAATTAATCAGAATCAGTTGTCTGCACAAATGACTACCTGTATCCACTTAATAAGGTTTCACTGAACAGAGTTAGCATGACTTATTTCTCAAAGACTGCACTGAAAATGTCAGGGGAAACAAAGAATATTATTTAATGATTGCCATATTTATGGTTATGATGAGACAGCACCAATGTGAAACAAAAAAGCCCCTTTATACTTAGACACTGCTTTCTAAAGGGGGATATAATAAGAATCAAATTACACTTCACCCTGTTTATTCTGTCCTTTATTCTGTCCTGTTTATGCTGTCTATCCTGAAGTTAGAGTACTTAAATAATGAAAGATTAAAGAATGTTTTAGTCACGAAATAAAGCGATATTTAATACTTAAAGGTGGGGTGCAAGATGTTTTCCAGGAACATTTTTTACTATATTGCTTAAAATCCCCTTCACTCCCCGATTACAACCAAATAATTAAATGCTCTAACACAAAAATAAAAAAAATATAGTCACCTGTGGAACGGACAGGACTGAATAAACACCATCCAATCATTTTGAGCACCCACTCGAAATGATTAAACGGTGATATGGCTATCAAACTCAACTGCCATTTGTCCCTGCCCCCTCTGCGCGTACCCCACCTGCATGAATTGTCCGTTGGCTTGGAGCACTGGTACAGGAAACGAAGCCAGAGCTTGGGTAGCGATATTAGCAATATTAGGATGTAAAGTTCACCAGAAAACTGTTTTGTCACTAACACAAAACACTAGGAAATGTAACGGTAGTCAAATAGGTATGAACTGGGGCTGTTCTATAAGAGCGTGGGTGTTGGAGGACACTGAAGGAGGTATGCATGGATCGGAGCGCGAGCAGCCAGCGTAGGAGCCGGAGCCCGAGCTGGAGCCCGGCGAATTGTTGCTGTGCAGTGCTTGTGAACCCTCGGAAACAAGCATTGTGCGTGCCAGTATTCTGGAGGCGTGGGTTTGAGGGGATGTCTGAAGAAAGGGGTTTGGACTTTTGAATTGTGTATTTTCAAAATGTAGCTTCCTTGAACCGTTTTTCTAAGATCTTGTACCCCACCTTTAAATGAAAAATTAAATTTTGACTTTGCAGTAAGACA
Source organism: Apogon hyalosoma (assembly GCA_037367295.1). NCBI lineage: Eukaryota > Metazoa > Chordata > Actinopteri > Kurtiformes > Apogonidae > Apogon > Apogon hyalosoma. Next base: position 27,368,021 of record JAPQRP010000006.1, on the reverse strand, counting down.
GACGACAAAATGGGCAAAATGATGCACTAATATCAGAATGTTAATGGAAAATTCACTAATCCTACAAAACAAGACATCTTAATTTAACTGAGATCTCATCAGTAACATAAAAGCTATCTGCTAATCAGCTACCTACATGAAAGGGGGGAAATTACAGAGCTAAGGCAAAAAGAGAGATTAAGCACTTACTTTTGTAAGTGTGGCCTGATGATTACAACACACAGATAAGCAAACACAATAAAAAAAAAAAAGTGGGTGATTAAAATTGGAATATGAGTATATGTAGAGATGATCAACATGCCGACAAAACTGAATCATGTCTAAAAATGAAAATGGGATTAGTTTTGAATCAACAGACAGATTTAATGTGAGGCCAAATGAGGGAGGAAGCTTTTCCAAACACGTCCACACTCAGCCAACAGATGGGGCTAAAAACTATGGAATGGGTTCAGGATTCACTACAGGGCTGGCTCTTCCACAAACATACAACCTCTCTGTGCTCTGTGTGAATTAATGATACATTATGATACACAAAGCTTTACATTATGAGTGGAGTTTAACAGATCCTAGTGTGACCAAAGTGTAATTCACTGTTATATACACAAACAGTGTTAGATCTGTTGTATGAAATTAATTCTTGTTTCTGTAAAAGCATTGCAATTGGGGAGAGACAAAGCTAGAAGCCTTTCTGATTCTATCCACATTCACTCAACTGAAATGTGACTCTAGCAGCCAAGGCATACTATTCTAAAGGATTGAAGAACACTTTTCTTCCAATTTAAAGAAAACGGTTCATGTAATAAGTTTGTAAAGACCCATTTGGTCTGATGAAAGCTGTTCTACAGACCGCTGTAAATGTTCACTTACGGACAGGCGCCGTCTGGAAGAACTCGGCCGGGCTGCTTTCACCTTCACCCTTCCCGTTGATGGCTGACAGTTTGACTTCGTAGTTCGTCTCTGGCTTCAGGCCTTTGATAGTCACCTCACCAGCAGACCCTGTTACAATATCAGAGGCAGTGCAATCCCTGTTGAGAACACCTTGATAATTCTGATGAGCAGTAAAACAAATATTCCCTGTTCCAACAATTCATGAATAATTGATTTCTTCATAAGTAAACACTGATTAGTTCAGTTTCTATTTGATTTTAACAATGTTTAAACACTGGCTAAATCTATTTAGAAAGGCCCAAAACCTCAAAAAACTGACAGAAACAGAAATTACTGACAGCTGTGACCCTACATGTAGGTTGAAGGTGTCAAATGTTGGTAACGTCAACCGGAGAATGTGACTGTTTTCAGTACGTAACAGCTATAGACAGATGCAGTCAAACCACCTCATATTTATGCACTAAAGTTAATATGGATTTTTTCCAGGTATTTTTCCCATACACTTTCTATAAGAATTCTGCTCATATAATCTTTGTTTAACAAAATATCTTAGATAACACAATGTAAAAATGACAAATCAGTACAAACATCTAGTGGACTTCAAACTGCGGACATGACCGATAGAGGTGTTAGTCTGTGATGAAGCTGAGCAGCAACAAGTTAAACTATAGTTGGTTTGTGTTGCCAAACTGGATTTTTGTGTTTTGACACTTTAGCCATAGCACCAGTACATGTATAGTCTGGTCCGTCTCCCAAAGCTGTGCTAACTTCAATCTCCTGCAGATAGTTCATTTACTTATGTGTCCTGTTCATTACACAAAGTAACAACAAACATGTGTTAATTGAGTTGTGATGCTGTTGTTTTCTTATTTCATAATTTTCTTGTCCACATATATACACTCAAACTAGAATCTTTGAAAATGTTCACTTTGGAATATTTCATGTGGACAAGAGGCCAAAATGTCAAGAAAAACATCCATGTTGCGGCAAAAGGGGCATTAATAAAACTCAATGTGTAAGATTTATTAGGCCAGTGGTTCTCAGTCTTTTTCTCTCGGGCCCCCTTTTGGGGGGCAAAAAATGTCCAGGCCTCCCTCATCCCCAGCAACATTGTAACAGTGGTGCAATTATAACTTTTATAGAAAGAAACTTCAATATCGTAACGATCCTTTTTTTTTCCTTAAATAATTTGTTGTGCAAATTAAAAATAACCTAGATTTTGGCTTGAATAATATGAATAAACTCAAGAAGACTGTTCCCTGAGACAATATTTTCCAAATAAAAAGAGGAAATCCACAATTATCTTAACAATGACAATGAAGTTGCTTTTTTTTTAGAATAAACACATTTTGGTAACAAAGATAAGCATTTTAATAGTATCAGTGGCTGCAATGAGCCTGTTTACATTGCACATCTCAGAAAATTAATGTGCAAACTGTAGAAACTGTGCAAAAACAGAAACATTGCACATTTTTCTTCGTCAAATCCTTGTCTATTCTCCAAACCTAAACTCTCTGTCTAGTCCCGTGACAGACCACAATGGCAGTAGATTTGTTTGTTGTACGTCCCTAAAATGAGTCCAGCGTGCTCCAATGCTAAAACATTAGTTCCACCTGCTACATGTTCTAACCTGAAGGGGGAAAAAAAACCACCCAGTAGAGATCCCATGCACAGTTTGAGAAACACTGCATTAGGCAAAAAGCCATGTTAAGTTACATATGTAGCTAAGGTGATTGCGCTTCCCTTCTACTCCATTTGTATTCCTACCTTCTTGGGCTTGGAAGACCATGTGTTCCCAGCTGCCCCGGCCCTGTATCCGCCACTCTGCTCTGTACTTTAGGATGGGAACACCTCCAGTGGATTCAGGCTCCTCAAACTGGATGAGTGCCGTGGTGGAGAAGGGGTTCACCTCACCGACAGAAGGAGTGGAAGGCACCTCTGGTAAAAGGAGGAAATGCACTACAGTTACAACAAAAACGACAAGATTGCAGCATGCAGGCATTGTCATACTCGATTGTTCCACTTCGGTAACTGACTGTACGCTCACAGCTGCTAATAGCTCCAAAGTGCATCTAAAACCTGCTTCATGTCTGACAGAAACCGAATTTTTTTGACACTAATGTTGTTTCTCTCACATCGACTACTCCATACGCTTGACATTATTTCAGAAGATAAAAATGAAGGTGGAAAATGGGCACTGTGACAGATTATTTCAATTCACAAAAAACAATGAGCAGTTTTATGATTTTCGAACAGCAAAACATTTAGAGAAGTTGGCCTTTGATAAAGCTCTGAGGCGGAACGAAAAACATTTTGAGTATTTAAAGACCTCACAGTCAGCTAAGCATAACCTTTTTCAATAAAATATAAATATACTTAAATTACTCCTGACCATAAAAAGTCAAACAAAAAGAAAATTACCGCATTCATTTTCCATCTTTTTCCCCCAATATGTGTCAAGTTTAATGAACTAAAAAGCTTCATTTTGGTCCACCTATCACTGAAATTTCCAGTTTAGAGAAAATGATATTAGTTATACTGTTCAAGTCAAGGAGACTGTTCTTATTTGGACTGATTCAAGTTCACTTTCTGTAGTGTGAGAATAAGTCTATACTGAATCACTTTGATGTTGGAAATTAAAAGACACTTTAATTATTACGGGCGTGCACGTTCTGCTCTGAATGTGGTATTTTCAATTCATTCTGTGGCTAAAGTGCGGCATTATCTCTCTGTGCACCGTTTGATTTGTTCCATTAACGTGCTGTGAGTGTGCGGGCTATGTTATGAAATGTTACAGACTTGACCCTAAATAATAACTATCTGCATCTGTTATACGTGTACTTTTAATAAGAATACACATGCAGACTGAATCCATGCATAATAGAAGGAGTAGAAAAGTGTTTCTGTTTTAGCTGCAATAAGTAAAGCCTAAAGGCTGTTTTTTTCTAAACAACTACTGGGAACCAAAGCTAAATGGTGTGTTGTTGGTTATACTGCCTTTTCATCTAAATATATCATCCACCTAAACAAATACTCTATAATCCCATATTGTGGTGCATGTTTTTGTTCATAGAATTTTGAATATGTGAAAAATCTGAGGTATTTTACTGATTTGGTACGCTTATGCTTACGCTTATGATACTGATACTTCCATCTAAGCCCTTATTGCAAACATTTCCCCTAAATAAGGCCTGTCAATCATGTATGTGTATATATATATATATATATATATATATATAAAAACATAACTGAAGAAAAAATAAAACAAAAAAATCAGGTACTCGTTCTATGAAATTCCTTCAATGAAAGGTTCATGACTGACCAGCCTGAATGAGCAGGAACTCCTTCGACTCTGTTCCTATCTCATTTGAAGCAGTGCAGTTGTAGCTCCCAAAGTCATTTTCAGACTCGGGGGTTATCTACAGGAGGAGAAAAAAAGACAGCAACAAATATGTGAAGGGCAGTGTAGCAAAACAGATGAATAAACTTATGTGTCAAACACTCAGAAGGTGACCTTTTTGTTTGTCCATTAGAGTAGCCTATTTTTATTTGTTGCTGTGAGCTTTCCTGCTGCTGAATTATTCATTAGATTTTTTTTCCACAATGAAGCTGAAAGAAAACCCTTCCCTTCAACTCTATGCTCATGAAATCTTGATGAACGAAGGATATGTGTGTGTGTGTGTGTGTGTGTGTGCAAGGTGCGTGCTCTATTAAAAACACTATGTCAATTTGTGGACATTTAGTTTATAGAGTGTACATCATTCGTGGGATTTGTGTGCACCTGCAGGTAGCTGGTGGATGGAGATCTGAAGATCTTAATGTTAGTGGTGTTTGAGTTAGGCAGCTGCAGTCCATCCCTCAGCCACAAAATAGATACATCGCTGGGATGAGCCTTGACCTCACAACTGATATTGACAGCATTCCCCTCCCAGGTGTACACTGCCACCGCACCGTGGATCTTAGGGGCATCTAGAAAATTAAAAAGAACCTTATGTGAACACAATTCAGGTTAACTGCTTCTAAGAATGGGTTTCATGAAGGAAGCTGTCACCAACTTGTTTTTTTTTTTTTCTATCTTTGATTTTCAGGACCAGTACAGACCAATAGAGGGGTGTGAGAAAATCAGAGGAATGCCTGAGCTGCCAACAGAACATATATCAACAGTAACGAACAAAGCACATACATGAATATCACACTCAGTTTGAAGTATTAAATATTTTATAATTATTCAGATTAGATTATAAAACTCATAGGATAATATTAACGTGTTCTTTTATTGGAAGCTCCAGGAATGAGTCTGAATTTGTCTCAGTATCAAAGATGACAAAGTTTATTCTGAACACAAATAAGATGAATACTCAGCGCTGAGGACTCAAAGAACAATGAGCCCCGAACATAAGATGAATTGTACATTTATTTCCCTATGGGCGGGCTCACACTTACACATGGATTGGTCTTAAACTTAGCTTTATCTAAGTAGATCAAACAGAGGTGGGGCCTCAACTCTAAGTAAAGTTACGTCAACAGTAAGTTTACTTCTTATCACCTATGTTTGACAATACTATGTGTGTGAATGTGTGTGTTTAGACGTGTATCTAAAGGAATAACAGAAGATAATTAACTCCTATTCATACAGATGGTTTCTATCTTAATCTTAACATATTGACCAACTATTTAAACTAGAACAGGGTAAAACATAAATCTGGTCACAAAGAACTCATCACTAACATTACTGAACTAAAACCCATTTAAACAAATAAATCTTATGTTAAAACCTTAACTACTAACTAATACAACAATTCATCCTAATACTTCAATATCTTAATTAAAATAATATTTCAATATAGTCAAATAAATCCAGATTGAAGTGGACCAGACTGGTTGTCAAGGCGCCACCTCTCCAACCAGCCTCTGAATTCTTAGTTCTCCTTGCAAGGCCACCGCCTCCTCCTGTCCTCCTCCAGGTGTCATCGTGGAGTACTTTGCTTGGGCAGTGTGTTTTTTCTGTTTCTATTCTCAAAATCAAACCATTTTCTTCAAATTACAGGTACCAATTGCCCCCTTGCTGACAGAACATTGCAAATGTTCTTCAGTTTTTGTGTACTGACGCTGTTGGAGATCACTTTATGTTTATTCACAGTATTTGATGACTTCTTCTACAGTTCTTGGGTATTTACACTGTAACAAGTACTGCCCATAAATAGCATTTTGGAGGCATTACCTACAATCTCCACAGGCCTCATATTTATGATCAAGTAGGAGTTATCGTTCAGCACACCTGGGTAAGAGCAGACTTCCGTGGTTAGGAGTGTTCAGTGCATCTGAAGTTAACTTCTCTTATCAGAAACTTCACAGAAAACGTAAGGTGAAAGTTACCAACACCAAAATAAAAATACATATGAAAAAAATTATCAGTTTAATATAACCAGGACCTGGTTAAATTGAAGACAGCTTATTTTCGATTTAAAAGCCCCGACTCTTAAATGAAGAAAGAATTAAATACTTACAGCGGACCTCCAGATATGCTGGCTCATCATCTTCCCCGATGGCGCTGCGAGCTGTGCACAGGTACTGGCCAGCGTCTGTATACTTGACGTACTTTAGTGTGAGGGAGGACACACGAGCATCACTCCTCACCACTACATTTCCATCCAAACTCTGTAAGTAGGAGCAGAAAATGGCCTCTTTTAGGGGGGGGAAAGTTCCTAACTAAAAACTTCCATTTCTTATTATTCATTTGCATATTTGCATGCGCAGGGGACATTTCAGCAGAATGATGTGTGACCTGAAAAGAAAGCCTGCCCTTTGAAGACTTTATATTAATGAAATAGGCACAGTCTGCTTTGTAAAGATGTGGAAACCTAAGGACACAGTTGACAGTAGAGGAAAACTTATCAATAATAGATGACAGAAGGCACTAAAACCATGCAGGGCTTTTCACACGAAGGTCTTGGTGAGATGGGAAATATGCTGATGCATGGCAGTGGACGCGGAGCATTACTTCACCACCTTGCACTTTAACATGGGCTCAGTGTCATTTTACTCAGGTCGATGTTTAGTAAAATTATATTTCAAGGGAATTATTTGCTGCTAAATTTAGTCTTGTAGCTTGAAATGCTCTCCAAACCCACAGTGCCAAAACATGCCAAGTCATACAGCATTTGAAACCAGCGCAATAACACACAGACAGCTGGCTAATGAGATGCGTAAATGACTGTCCTTCTCCAGAGATACCTGGTTTCATTAACTTGATATACAGAGTTAAACCATCCAACCCTAAGTGGCTTCCTGACATTCGGGGTCAACAGCTCTGTGTTCTTTTGTGTGTTGCCCGTTTGCCTGTTTTGTCACGTGACACTTGAACGATTTGGGTGTACGGTTTCAGACAGGCCTCATTTGTGCTTTCAAAGATTTTCCCTCGTGCTTTCCTTTTGAACTACAGCTAATATGAATGTTTCTTACCCATGTTAAACTGCTACTGTTGCATAAATAAACTGTGATACAATTGTGGTATCTATCTCGTTTATGGATTTGGGATGTGCAAATGTTTTATTACTGTACACAGTTAGCTTTGGTGCTTTTGGGAAATGATCCTGAATATCTAAGCTCCTCCTCTGGTAGCCTGCATGGCTCTGATCCAAGCTGCAATCCAAACAATGGCACGGATGCTTTTACACATATTGAATTAGGGCCCAGCCTAGGCAGCCATGTAAGAGAAACCCTCCTTAGGTTGTATTCAAATTCAATAGACAAAGCATGTCTGGGGCATTCATTATGCATAACGGGTAGCAGGACCAGGGAGACACTTACATAACACAGCACCCTTTCATTGTGACCCCTCAACAGAAAGCATTCTCCCTCGACCCCTGTAGCATGGTTTCTGACTCCTGCATCTGTGCAACATATTCCTCTACAGTACGTAAAGTGCAAAGTCCACATTACAATTAGCCACTAAGCTTTGATATGGACAACATTAAACTGTATCTTTCTTCTACTTAAAACAGAAAACAGCAGCAAAAGGTCAGCATAGGTTAGTCCATATATGAACGTTTTCTCTCAGACACTCTAAAAATCATGATAATTCAAGCCTAACTGACAGCAGAGCCTTTCAACAGCTTCTTCGGCTTCACTAGCAGACAGGAGAGACAGTGCTGAACATCAGAGCATAAAATTGAGAATACACTGAGGGCGTGTTAAACTCATGTCTCACCAAATCTTAACTAGCCCAGAATACAAATGTAGCCTCCTCTGAATGTACCTTCTCTTCCATGGTTTGTCAAATAAACACTCACAGTTGCCTACGCATTTGATACAAACATGCTCAGCATGCTCATACCGCTGCATGCTCACTGCACTAGAAATGGTTTAGTGTTCATAATGGAATATTTTGCAGAGTTGCATATCACATACGAACACACTGAGTATATGGAGCATAGTTTAATGCCATATCATTATGTCAGAAAATGAAATTATTATTGCCTGATCAATCAACCTAAAACCACAACTAGAGTATCTTGTATATGCTCTTGATGCAAATGAATAGAATTCTGCTCTGGTGCACACTTAGACATTATTTATGAGGTGACAAGTAGCAGAACAGCTCTTCAGACTCTGATGTATATTCCTGTTTTACGGTAAAAGATGGCTCTAACTAAGAGTTACTCATAAGTAGACACACTGCTCAACCTTTTCAACACTGGGTCAATTTTACAACTGCTGATCACTGGTTTAAATACAGAAAATTAGATATTTTACCCATATTTCTTTAAACCTAAAGGGAAAAAAATTCCAGTGCACTACTTTGTATATTGTGGCTGTTGATCATTAATGCAATTTCTAATGTGTAAAGAACAGATTTACTTCATAACACTCATTATCAACATATACATGATGATTAAAGGTCATTACACAACAGTCTTTTTTCTGTATTGTTTTTGAAATCAGCACTTTCTCTCAGATTATAAATATTATGTAAGGAATAAACAATACTGTGAAAAATAATTAACATAATCTAAAAGGCAATGATGTGGAGTAGTGTCGCGTAAAACAACTAAACAATTAGGATTGTGATTAGTGGAGTATAGAGTATTTAGCATTTTTGTCACTGGGGCATAAAGGACTTCAGCTCTTTTTAGTCATGTTTCAAGGATGTAAATGGGAAATTTATGAATGCATGCAATCTGACCATAGTTTGTATTAAATATTACAAATGGATTGTGCTGCTTTTCTTATGCAGAACTCCCCCATAAAAAAGGCTATTTACAGATCCGATGTTCTATAAATACTATCTTGTCTAGTTTGTGGGACTCCCAATAATTAAAAATAAAACAGCCATTTATAGATACAACATTCTATAAATACATGTTCATTTCCTGACACTCTGTGCAAACTCAAATAACAATGGCAAACCCTAATCTCTGATCTTGCAGCTCAAATGGTGATGTGAGACATCCAATGACATCCTTAAAACAACCTTCAAATTAATACCTACTTCAGCTCAATTGTGCTTACTTAAAAGAAGGAAAAAAAAAAAAAACAGTAAATCGGAAACAGCTTTGTCCACAGACTCTCTACAATGGTGCCCTTAAAGCTACAATGTGGTATCTCTCACTGTTCTCTCACATATGTAAAACACACACTCACAACACACAACCAGCACATATTCTAATAGTGAAGTAAGTTGGAACAAAGCTAATGTGGGCAGCTCTTTCTCTGCCAATTTTCACTTTCTTTCAGGAACAGCCTCTGGCTCTGATACTCCTGGCTCCTGCACAAATACATCTTGATTTTTCTCTTGTATAAACATTCACTGGCCCAGCGGATTAAAGCCATAGATAACTTAGTCAAAAATACAAGTTAAAGACATGTTCATGTTTTGGCTCTAGATTGAGTGAGATCTGGAGATGTAGGTGGGAGGACAGTCAGATCTGAGAAGTGAGAGTTTTATTTTTCAACAAAACCTGTTTTTTAGAGATTGCATAACAGAATCGTGCATCAAATCTGTGAATTATAAACAAAAACAACTGCTGAAAAATCACATATGATCTAGCAAATGTCTTGCATTGGCTTGAGCCCTAGAAGGTTACATGCCTGGCGTGAACATAAGCTGAATGGGGATGGGGCATGTTTTGTTGCAGAAACCAAACAAGTAAATAACAGAAAGACAGACGGACTGAACTTGTCTGTTTGATTTCTGCGGTTTTTTCTCAAGGTTTATACTCTCCCTGACCCTTATTTGATCAACAATTTTGATCTGCATCCATCCAAAATTGAATTAGACTCCCCTGACACGAAAGATGGATGGGTGTAGGAAAAAGTCATGCATTTAGAATACCTTGTGTTGCTCAGGCCGAGTCCATGATGCCTGTAGAGGACAGAGACAGAACAACAAACAAAAGGCAAAGCACTTCTTAGAAAGTATATCTTACGTAGGCAAAGCTGATGATGCACATTTCATGCAAGTATTAAGAGCTCAGTTCATTTCTGTATAACTACACTACCTAAACTGCATGAATGACTACAGATACATTAAAGGGAATCATTTAGATTTACCTTCAGTAAGAATCTAGAATGTGACAATATACAGCATGTGGCTTTAAAGAAAACTACACTGTTTTATAGATCTCACTGGTAGGTAATTTTCTGTTCTGTGTGCTAGAAAAAAACTGCTTCTAACCCCAAGAGAAATATGTCTATCAGCATCAAGATAACGCAAATGTTTACAGATAAGAAGGTTATTGGTTTATCAGAAAAAAAGGGTGACTCCATTACACTAAAAACGAGATATGGCCACCAGTTTGGTAAAAGCGGTGCAGCAATTACACACTCACAATCCATTTTTGAGGAGCTTTACAGTTTTCCATGAGCTTAAAACAATAATGAGAATATAAAACCCAATTACACAAAATTTACTCTGAGATTGTTGGCTTTGCTCATGCATATAAAAAGCTTTTCCTAAATCAAGACAGAGCAGTTAGTGAGTGGTTTTAACAGAAGTGACTCTGTTGCACATTTCCCTACACTCCAGCGAAACGTGCACACTTGGCCTTCAGACAGGGTTAAGCTGAATAGCTCCATTTATGATATTACGTCGTTTGATGATCACTAAACTACAGACCAATAACTGTATTTCTGTTATAGAATTTTGTGAGGGGACTTCCACATGATTTAGTTCATACACTCTTGAGAATAGGATTTTGTTCTGGGAATACTCATTTGGACTACATTGCCCACTGTTATTGATAAAACACTTGTTGTGCATCATAAATACAAATAATGAAAAACAAGCAAAGTCCAAAGACCGTGTCCCATATCAATGTAAGTCACATTGACTCTGAAAATGCCTAAAAACTTTTTAGAAAACATGCTTTATGAAATTCATGATGCTAAAAGCGTGACAATGGGATGTGATGGATCACATAGTGAAAGAGTACTGAGGCATAACAAGCAAAATGATAAACAGCTATTTCATCAGGTGCAACAGCAAGAAAATGTCAAGTAAATGAAACCAATCTGGTGGAATAATTGCAGGGCAGATCGGTGACTCAAACCATCAATGGATGCACATCTAAAGTCAAGTCTATTATACTCTTATTATCACTGCAGGATGCACAACAATACCACCATCTACTTTGGTACACAGGATCTTCTGCTTGTCTCCTCCAGTGAAAATAAGCAAAACAAAAGAAGACAATTCTTCAATAGTCCAATAATCATGAAGCAAATCGTATGTAAAGCTTGCTTCATGAGAGTAAAACACTCTAAAGGGCATGATATATTCTCTTCTGTCATAGGGAAACACTCTGTGTGGCGTGCATCATTACAAACAGGTCTTGGCCACATATTACCACACTGCTGAGAAAGAGCGGTAGCCCAATTAAAACAGGCAACCTAATAGTCTGGAACATCAGCACTTCATCCACACACTCATCAGCGGCACCACCTCTGCAGTAAGTGAGTTGACAAGAATCACTGGGATATCTCTGACAGGTGTTTGTTTTAAGACAAAAGCACAATGAACAACAGCAGATGCGAGTGTGCAAAACGGAAAACACCATAGCACAATCACTTCACTGAGCAAATGCGCAGAACAATATGGTGACGGTTTCCTCGGGACTTATCATTTTTCCAGCCTATTGTTATTCCCTTCCACAGAAAATTATCCACCTTCTTTGTTCTGACATGAATTGTAATGTCAGCTCGGGGAGGGCAATGCAGAGAACTGGGGAACACAGCAATACAAATGCACTGAACACATGAATGTACAGGGGCCCAGTGGTGTTGCATTCACTGGGTGACACCTGACTGAAACCAACGATAATACAAATTGTCACCTACTGTGTCATTTTCTGCTCAGCATAGAAACTCGAGCCAATACTTCACAGAAAAGTGACAAGCATTTTAGTGAAGAAGTCCTTTCATCGCAGCATGCTTAGCTAGCGAGCCTGCTGCTGTAAATGAGTGGCCTTTTGTGTTCGTACAACACAATGCTCTCTCTGCATTAGCACGCAATACTTCCAGCTCGCCTCTGTTTCAGACATGCTGTCACACCTCAAGAATTACAAAATGACAGAATTCCTCATCAATATGTTAAGAAATAGTATTTTTCTTAACAGGCTTTTTTTTTTTTTAAATGGTGGTTTCAGATGCAGTTCAGTAGGTAGATATTTATTGTGTTTTGAAAAAGGTTTGTTTCAAATAGACGCCAGACACAAGAGGAATCCAACTTCAATGCGCTTTAAAGTTTTCTAATTAGTCCTATTTGGCGACAGTGTTCCTCTATATAGGCCAAAAATATTCTAAGATAAAAAAAGTTGGTGCATTACGCAGAATGCTTAATATGTATTCATATTAGCAAAACACTCATTATGTAGATAATGTAAAAAGAATGGATAAATACTTCATTTACATTTTCAGTTATTAAACAGGCACACTTATCAAGAGTGACTTGCAATGAATATATTTAAAGGATGACTGAAATAACCGAACACCACAAATAATGATGATGAAAGTTTCAGAGTATGTAAACACTTTACTAAAATGACTATACCCATTTAAGCGCCTATTTGAAAACAGAACTCTAAGCACCCACAAGTATACAAGCTTTTCCTGAAATGTTCCCTTTATCCTGCCTTTGTTAAGTACAGCACTACTGCCTTCCCATTGTATGAAATGGTAATCTCACTCAATCCCCATATTGTTCACCTTGTTACTCACACTTATCGGACAAAGCCTTTGTGTGGCGACACTGGAGATTTTGTGTTGGAGGTTATTTTAAAGAAAATTTGTTTGTACCCATACTAACCTCTAATGCCCAAAGCCACAGCAAAAAGGGACAAAGTCAAATAAAGACAGAAAGGATTTTTAACCAGGACTGAAAAATCCTTTGTTCCAGACATCAACTGCTAAAGTCTGCATCACAACTACTCTGTGCTGTGCTGTTTAACACCACCATTTCTGTTCTTCTGAAAGAGTATCCAGTGTTTTGTTTTTTTTTACTTAAACTTAATGTCTAATAAAAAACAACTCATCATTGATCAATGGTCAATGACATGATTGTAGGTATAATATAAACATCATGATAAAAGAGGTCTGTATAAATGGAATAAATGGCTCATTAAAGGCACATTTAAAAGCTCATTCAGAGCGGAGTTAAACAGAAAACAGTCAAATTAAAAACTGACTTCATCTTGTCTGTATTACACATGTAAAATGGGACAGTACAGATTTGTACTGGACTTATGACTAAATTACAAATCTGAGCTGAATGTGATTAAAGGGTTATTCAGAAAACTTAAGTTTGAATTAACAGCTGCACTTTCTTCCATTTACCACGTTCTCCCAAATGAATGTTGTTTCATTTGTCACACCCATCCTTGATGAAATACAGCTGTTAAGATGATTACAGATAGCATGGCAGACAGACGGTAGATGGACAAATAGAACAAGACAATTAAACAATTAGCAGCCAATTCCTCATGCATCTATTAAAGCCCCTCCGTGGAAATTATTTCCCCTGCTGATATTTAAAACTACAAAGAAACAGTCTGCTCTGCATCTATTCTTGCTACATTCTACAGTGATTCAGCAAGGCTGCTAATCATTTGAAGACGGCTGTGAAAAGACACAGATCACAACATATACTGCAGACTAAAGTGCAAAACACACTGCCACCACAGCACAGCTGTGCATCACATGACACGCCACGTGACACGCCATGGTGCTGCACGTCATCATGACTGCAGAGTGTAAAAGACGCCAAACGGGTGTGCACTGCATGTTGCAGTGGCCTGTTTTCTGAAAAGAAGCTTTAGTGGCTTGATGTTAGTCATTTTTAAATTCTTCTGCCTTCACCTGCAGAGACATTCCTCACACCTTTAGCTTACTTGACAGTGTCTTTTAAAACACTATGACAGGATTATGGGATTTACAGCTTTGAGTATTACTCTCCCCTCTGATGAATCTCTCCTCATCCATTATGGCAGTTTCAAGACCACAAAAGAATACAATGTGTCACTGACAAAAGAAGTAGTCATGGTACAGCAGATGGTGTGCACACGTTATGCTCTGCAAAAAAAATTTGCTCGTCATGGGGAACTGACACTGGATTACGAACTGTCACTGAGTGATGCGTTCCACGTGCCAACAGTGTGGTGGTAATGTGATTTACACTTGCTCCACTAGAAATATGACAAAAAAGAACACTCACATCTGCAGGCTTGACAGGTGACTGGAACATTTGTGATACTTTATTGTTTTAAATGGGCCATAATGTGTCATTTTCATGAATATTATCATGTTGCAACTACCCATGATAATATCAACAGTGTGCTGCAGCACAGTTTCCTTATCTGCAAGAAACCACCTCTGTTATCAGTTCATTCTAAACATCCATATCTTAGCCAATACACGTCCATGTTAAGCCTTCAGGGGGTGAGTGTTTATTACTCGAAAGATATATTTTAGGTGGAAATTTTCATTACTGTCAATGTTCAGGTGATAGTGACATTAATGTTAGACAATCTACAGCACTATGGTGATGACAGACATACAGACAGAGCTGGGCTTGAATCCAGGCAACCTCATGCTGTGATGGAAAGTTTGAAATGATCAGGTAACAGCGACACAGAAATGGTGTCTCCCTTTTTCTACGATATTAACTAAATTTTCATCAGATCTCATGAGACAAGCTCTACACGCTTTCTATTATAAATTTAGTGTCAGTCAAGTTTTCAGGCAAAATTTACAAAGCATGTAGCAGCTGAATCAATTTCATGAACTCTGATGAGATCATTCCTTGGGGTTTTTCAGAAACAGCTGGGAAAATTTCAATAAAAAGGGATTATTTGATTTCATTGAGGTTTTCAAGTCTGGAGGCATTTTTGCAACTTTACCCCAGTACATTTCTGTGCCACGCAGATTTCATACCTGATAGATCCTGTTTAGATGTGCCTGTAGGAAGAAAATGTAGTGCATGTAATGGACTGACTCCAGAATTCCTCCATGAATTACAGTATATCTCCGAAGCATTTCCCCCTCATTACCTCTCAACTGTAGCAAGGCACCTTGAAGAAAAAACCTTGAAGAATTGGCTGTATGAGCAACTGATGTATAAGAATACCAATCAGGTATTCACTACTTTTGATGGTTTGTAAATGGCATATTATAAAAAGACATTACCAAAGGAACAGCATCAAGGATGTAATGACAAGTTAACAACTCTTGACATGTCAAGTACCAAAATAAATTTAACGGATGGAAGATGCAGAACGATAAATTATGCCATTTCATTATCAAAATATTTCAATCACTAGCATGAGCAAAACAATGGTAATGGTGATTGAAAATGCTAAACAAACACTTGATCATTCAAGTGCTCATTCTAGCAAATACAATAAGCAGCAGACAAAGTTTAATAATTGCCTCAAATTTCACACTTATTTTGAGAATGTTATAATTGGGTTTTGGAAGTTGATTTCCTTGACATTTGGGAAAACTAAAGCCAAATATGAGAGTCCACCGTGGCATTGTTCAGCTAATTACATTAAATCCACAGAGCCAGCTCAAAAGAGTAGCTCATTTAGGAGAAACAATCAGCAGGACATAAACCTTGCTGTCGGTGAATGAAACTGCACAAGTCTCTACCCTGCGCATAATCAATAAAACTCTTGAATTCAGGTTAAAGGTATTCAATGAACACCTGGTGTCCTGCGTTTTCTTGCTCCCTAGTGGTTTGGCCAATGTGACCCAATTTCACATTAAATACGAACAGTGCATTACGAATGGAAGGAGAAGTTACTACCAAAATCATGACATGCACTGAAGCGCTCTGACTGCACCTTCAAAATGTAAATCTGATATCCAAAAAAGAAATATTAGACATTTCAGGGAAAACTGTGTTCAGCACTTCCTTAAAACAAAGTTACAGGTAATACACATTATACTGTATATTGTAAATTAGGACAAAGATAAATCATCATACTTAATAATAGGTGTGTGTCATTAACTTTAGAAGAAGAAATGCCTACAGGACCCAGCCTTCAAAGAACAGAACTGTAGAAGGATTCAGGCATTTATCTACTTCTGTGTCTACCATACCACGTTCAACCCATATTTTACCTGCTCTCCTTCAGTGAACACATGGTCACCATTGCTCCAGCTGATGGTGGGAGTTGGATCACCTGATGCCTCACAAGTCAGAGTCACTTGCTCCTCCATCTCTGAAGAGCTTTGGTTTTCAATGTATGTGATCTTAGGCTTGACTGTAACACACAAACACAAAGTCTTTGTCACCCATGGTACTCAACAAGACAGCCAGGTGGTTTGGCAGTAAGCACAATAAGTAAAAGGAACAACTCTGTGGATTTGGGACGAGTTCAAAGGAAGGAAGACGATCAGCAGCTTGACAGGTGAGGGGAATTTATATGGCACAAAAACTGTACTTAAGCTTTCCCATTCCCACTAGCGGCACGCTTTTGATAAGCATGTGTGGATCCAAATGTAATTCATGTAATCATTTATTTAGCCTCTTTCAAAGGAGCTGGCTTTCATTTTTGTTTACATTTGAGAAAGCTGTCAAGTTATACCTGCGCTCACCTGAAAAACACAGCGGGCTGCTAGAACTGTGACACAGGGAAAAAAATATAACTGGTAGCCTATTTCTACAGCTCAGGACTGAGCGTTCCAAGTCTGAGCTTTCTCATTTCACACTATGAAGGCTGAACCCACAGACTAAAAAATAAATTTTAATGGTACAAGCCTATGTAATATGATGAATAAATAGCATAAAAAACTTTAGGCTAATAATACTTCATAATAAAGGCAAACTATATGGTCATTTTGTTGTTTCTAAATGAAGGACATGCAACAGTTTATGTTTACAGGTACTGTGGTTATGTAACAAACCAACCAGCAGAAACAGAGGTAATTACCATTTTTTAAATGGAATGAAATCAGCTACATTAACCCTGGTTCATTTACAGTCCTTTGTTTATCATTAAATCACTGGAGCCACTTTCTAGAGTGTTAAGTGAACCTTAAAATTGCACAAACAGATGAACAGCAGTTCCAGTGAAAACACCAATGTGTAATATTTGAGTAAACTCCGACAAGCTCCAAGCTGATATGAACTGGAAATTGAAATGGACAAATCGACAGACAACCACATGCAGCTCCACTGACGATGATGCAGAATATAGAGTGTCTTCTTACTTCAGAAATATTCAGCTGTCCATTTGCTTTTCTCTGTTTAACAGATGGCTCTATCTAAAATTAAGTGGGCACTCTCCAGTTATTAATATCTCTTCGTGGTTTTGACAGGTTCTGTGCTCAGTTTCGGAGAAGTCGACTCAGAATGGGCCAAAGGGGAGAAAAATGACATCTCAAAGTCTAACATTTAGAGATTGGAACGTGTGACTTCAGTCTGACTGTTTTTGCACACTTGCATGACAACTTTTTCAGTATGATGTAACTGATATTATGACTGTGTTACAAATTAGGCCAATGATTACACGACAAGGTAAAGACAAAAATAACCTAGTAGGCAAAACAAAGAAAAAGAGACATTTTCAACTTAACTCAGCCCACCTGACCATTGCTCTAAATCTTTAAGCTCCATCTTTACATGAAACAATCACAGCCCACATTGAAACAACACCTTATCTTGTATCCCTTAGTAAAAAGACATATAACCATGCTATTGTTCTTTCTCCACCTACATACCCGTATACCTCTTTCCCACTCATTTGGAACGTGCAAATATTAAACAGTCACTTCATGTATACACTGAATATAAAATGTTTGCCTTACCAAAAACTCTTAAACTGAGCTCCTGCTCAGCTTCCCCAGCTTTGTTCTTAGCAATGCAGGTGTAATCTCCCTCATCCAGCTTGGTCACATCCATTATTGTCATTTCTGAGCCATCTTCATTAAAGCTGTACTTTTCTCCTGCCTCAAGAACTACTTTGTTCCTGTAGAAAAACATGACAAACCGGCACAAATGTAGTACATTATGAATGTTATGAATAAATGCATCAATCAATTATGTCCATCATTTACATACTGCACAATATTACAAACTTCTCTTCAAAAGCAAAGATGTTTCCCGATCATGAACATTATGTAGGAAAGGTTGAGGTGTATGTAAAATATATACTTTGAGGAATAATAAATTTGAGTTCCTTGTCACTAAATATGCCTGTGTCTAAGTCATCTGTGTTAGCCATGTAAAATATATTGCGTTCTGCTGCTTTGAGTATTTTTTAATACAATTTTTGTACATTTTGTGTCCTTATTTAAGCTAATCCTGCAGCGGTGACATTTGTGCCTAGGTATAAAAAGAACTGAATCCTGTGTGCATTAAGTAGCCCCCAGGCTGACCCCCATTTCAGGATGTCTACAAAGGTAACTGCTGTCTGAAACCAAAATGAATAGAACAAAGCAGAAGTCTATCAAAGCCTGTATTCCGATAACGGGAATAGAGTGTCTACTGATGATACGCTAGTCTTCATGTTTCACTGTTTACAAGCACCTTTGATACCCTGTGATTAAGTGTCCTATTGCAATGAATGAACCTGTTAGTGAAGTATCCCCAGTAACCAAGATAGCCTGCCCTGCAATGCACTAACTTTGTACCCCCCGGTTTAATAGTGGCACATTGGAATCACATTTGACAAATGGGAAATAGCTTGCTCCTATTTAATGTGATAACAATCGATTTGCCACATGGAATTAGACAATATAACAATAACATGGAAGCTATAAAATAATAAACTGCAGAGACTAGTGTTCCCATTATGTGTGTATTATGGATTTAATTGTAGTGTCATACCTGCACTGCTTAAATGTAAAGCACAAGCATTATGTTAAAACATTTTCCTCACGTCATGGGTGGATTGTTTGCACATAATTGAAAGCTTGATACTACTGCTGAAGGTCACTGATGATGAGTCGATTAACACTGGCCAGCAGTCCTATAATATAGTAGACTCCCACTCCCTTATAAAGCCCTATTTGCATGGGACTACTGTAACCTGGAGACCTCTGTTGATTTAGAATTTAATCCCTCATGTCTGTGTTTGCTGCTACACTTTTGCAGAGGATAAGCAACGTCTGTGCTTTACTCAGATTCACTGAGATCGATTTCACAAATTCGGTCTTTTTTTAGAATGTGAGTTTCCTCTTTCTGTGACCGAGAAATAACCAGCATAAATGTGTGAAAGAACTAAAAAAAAAAAAAAAAAAAAAAAAAAAAAAGAAAATAAACACGCCCCGAAGCATAAATGTCAATTCACATGGGATTATAACCTTATTGTAGGAGGTCTGTTTGCCAAAATAGGGTAGGCAATTTGCTGTGAAATTTTTACTTTATGATAGATCCCCACAAAATTAAGATTACTGACAACTTGCATAATCATTACACATTGGCAGGGACAGGAGGTAACACTAGTTCCATACAAATGGAGTTTAACATAGAAAGCTAACCGGTGAAAAATAACTTCAAACACAATCGCAATTTCTGACATTTGCAGAATGCGATTACAGTAAAGAGCTTTGATAAAATAATATCTGAAAAAAAATACTAGGACACTTCATTGTACTTTAGATGACTTTGGCTGATGTGTGGCTGTGCACATACAACCCAAATGGCTCATGGCTTATTTCTAATTAGGCTTTGCTCAATAGTCCACTGCTGCCAGGTTTAGCCCGACTGCAGTCAAACCCTAATTAAAGTACAAGCAAAGGTTAAGCATTATGAATAATTTCAAGGGTGTTATTAAAAACCCTATTACAGGTCTCCAAGAAGGAAAAAAAGGATTATATATATATATTGATCGTTTCTGGGTTAGCACAACTGGCAAGAGAGCAGTAATGCAACAGTAACTCATGAGATAAAGACATCTTATTGGCTTACCTTATCTTATCTCATGTACACTTAGATGGTTTGGCAAAAATTAAAAGATAGATTGGCTGCTAAAACCATCTCTCTGTGTTTGGAATGTAACATTGACATACATAGTCCAAAATGTATTAAATAACCTAGGGCTGGACCTCAATATTTGAAAACTGGTTATCTACCTGCCCACAAATATTAGAATAGTCAATCTTGAGACTTGAATATATACGCTTTTTGAATTACACAACGATAAGAACAACAAGCACAACAACAGCTGCAACAATGGCCAAAGCTATTGATTTCTCACTCTCACTGACTATAAGTGAAACATGATCAGAACATCCTCAGTGACACACAAAGGGACCTCACGCAAGAACATTTCCATATTCGTGTCTGAACTTGCTTTTTCTTTTTTTCCCAGTATGTACGTGGCTTGTACAAATGTGCCACGTAAGACTCAGCAAATGCTGCAAACTTCGGAAAACGAATGTGCAACCAGTTGTGTCAAATAGAATGTTGACAAATTATATGTTTTCAAATTCAACATTGCTTTGAAAGGAATAGAATAGAAATCATTTGGCGAAAACAAATAAATTACACATAATTCCTTCAACAACTCTGGACCACTCATAAAAAAAAGAAAACCAAATGGTAAATGCAGTAAGTTCTCTTCAATTACTTGTTTGTGATAATTGAATAATTTGTTTAATACAAGTGATTCTTACATGAGATCCATTTTTTAAGATGAAAGGTTCACCATAAGTCAAGCAACAGTTTCTACTTGCTGTCAAGAATGTACAACAATGACATACAGGTAATTAGCACATGACATGATGAGCAGAACTGCACACATAATAAAACATAACATAGAACAAAGTCATACAACAGCTATGCTAATTTTGTCAAATGTAAGGCTAAAAATACTAATTCGTATAAACATGACCAATCAACGCCTGAGTTTTTTGCAAAGAACAAATAAGAATGAGAACTAATGATCACAAGGATGGAGTTATAATATGAGTGAGCACAGAGAGCTGCAGTTGTTTCCATTAAATATAAAGCATTAAAATGAGAAGTGATCGTCTTGTGGTGGCTAAAATATTTAAAACTACCCTACAGAAACTTGTGTAAGTTTCTGAAACTCTACAAAACTGTTATGTGTGCTGCAGCAACTTGCAGAGAGAGAGAGAGAGGAGAGAGAGAGAGAGTCAGAGGTAAGGAGGGAATATTGGCTAACCTGGAGGATTGTGTCTGACTGAGTCCTGTCCAGCCTCCAGGACAGACACTGTGTAGTGAATTATGATTTTCATTTGTGCCAGCCCTGGTTTAAACTAGGAGGGCCCTCAGAGACCACATACCTCCAATACACTCCACCAATTAAACCCAAGCCCATAAAAACAGCTTTTGTCCTGCCTCTTTTTCTACATCTGCCCAAAAATTTTATAGGTTAGTCCTTGGTCTGTGACCTACTCTGCAACCGACTCTCCCAAGTTTTATGGAGTTTTTTGTGTTATTCATCTGATGACAAAGCTAACAAAGCACCAAACAGTCATGAAAATATGATACCCCTGGCAGAGACGATAATTATGTCAATGCACTAAAACATGATGTGTTGCTGTCTGGTGCTAACACTAAAGGTATTTGTCTCTTCAGTCTGTTGCAAAGTTTTACCTTGTCCAGGTCACCATGGGTTCAGGATAGCCATCAACAGCACAAGTCAACATGGCAGAATGCCCAACATCTGCTGTAGCATTCACCTCTGTCTGCCATACCCTGATGGTTGGGAGCACTGGAAAACACAGTAAAAAAAAAAAACCCCACACACACAAAAACACATAATAAAAAAATAAATAAAATAAATCATATAGATTGGCAAATACATGCATACATAACAGGCAGCAAACAAAAGACAGCAGCAGTGACAAATTCAGAATACTTATTTTAGGCACACTCATTTGCTAAGCTCTAAAGTTGCAGGAAACAGACTTCATTAGCATGGAACATCTTTGATACATGGTTGCTCTGGGCAACAGTTTCTGCACTGACGCTGAGCCTTGTCGCCTCTGAGGAGCTACAGCTTATTTAAGCGTCATGAGACACCTGCCATACAAAAACATGCACAAACGGAAAAAGTGTGAGTCAGAAAGGAGTGCTGACCATTCACAACGACCTTGATGACCCGCAGATCAATCTCGCCGCGGACCATGAGGCGGCCCTCGCAGGTATACGCTCCTTCATCTGTCTTCTTTATGCCACGGATTTGAAGATGATTGTTGTTAAGTACCTTAAACCGAACTAAAAGGAACACAAGATAGACACACTGTCAGGATGGTCGCATATCTGTTCAAAAGTTCAAAATATGCACAATATTCACTTTCATCCCGTACTTGGTGAGAAACAGCTGCTATTTTCCAACCAGAAGGGTAACATGGTGATGTAATACAACTCAGGGCACAGATATAGTCTGGTATATTTGTGATGTTTGAGTTTATCAGTGACATGACATGTTGGATCAGAATCACTATAAATTACTGTATGTGTTTTGAGCTTCAACTGACAGATACTGGAAAGATTAAAAAACTACTCAGAGAAAAATGATGATAATCCAGCTGGTCTGGATAATATGGATGATGAATATGGACAGTTACTTAAAGTTGTTTCAAATATAATATCATTTCCAGCATGACTTATTACCAACTTGAGTCTGACAGAGGGGTTATTGCCCCAGATTTGGATATCTGCCAAGGTTATACCTCCTCATAAAAACAACCGGGAGACTTTCTCGGCTGCCAATAGCAGACACATTAGTATTCTTCCAGTGTTGAGCAAGTTAATGGAAA
Source organism: Apogon hyalosoma (assembly GCA_037367295.1). Classification (NCBI taxonomy): domain Eukaryota; kingdom Metazoa; phylum Chordata; class Actinopteri; order Kurtiformes; family Apogonidae; genus Apogon; species Apogon hyalosoma. The sequence goes on along the minus strand of JAPQRP010000006.1, from coordinate 27,344,900 downwards.
AAGCTGTTCTTTAAGAGATACACTATTTTTCACTTAATGAATTAAAGTCTGATTTCCAGCATGGCTATACAGAAAGATCAGTCTATGTGCACTGCACCTGCAAAACCTTATTTTACATTGACAAAAAAATGATACTTGGAAATATATTCCTTTACTTTAACGTCTGATATTGTAAACCATAGGTTAGTATGAATGAAACTCATTGCATAAAGGTATAGTCCAACGACAATCCAACGTGCCTTCAGTTTTGGATTTGGAAATGCAGCACTCTCTACTTGTAGATGATGCAACTGTTACATGACTAGATATGTGAGAACAGATTTGTTTTGCATGTAGCAAAAAGCACAAGTATTATGTTCAGAGCCAGATATGCCACTAATGATGATAATCAGCTGTGCCGCTCACTCAGAGGTTCAGATAAATTAGTTTGGAGTCACACTCAATTATCTATCATGGGAGAAACAAACTGAGAATACTGTTATAAAACGTGTGATGGAATATCATGAATCATACAAGACGCTCCTCTTTTATTACCCCTGCCTCTAGAGTGCACAGGAACGGGCACTAGTTTTAGTTCGCCTTGATTACTGTTCAGAAGTTTGATCTTGTACAGCGAAAAAAGCTCTAAGCTCCAAATAGCACAGAATAAAACACGGCTCGTGCTGCCCTGTCCGTCAGGTGTGAACCAGAGTATAGAGAATACATGCCAGTTTCTCATAGCTCACGGTAGAGGAGATGTTGCCATGTAATCTAATGACTTTCTGTAGGAACATCTATTACAGTAAACAACCAAATGGTCTGTATTCACAGGAAATTATGTGAGACACCAAAACTGAGTACATTTATATGCACACTGTTATTCCACTCTAATTCAGATTTTGACAATATTATGAAGTTGTGTCATGCAAACAGCATATTCCATTTGGATATTCTGAATAAGGTCTTTTTACAAATGGAGCATTTTCTGATCAAGACATGTGGGATATGCTGATATCATTCTGGTTTTATGATCCTCTCTGGTAGAGACAGATGAATCTGAAGAAAAATCCACATGCCTGGTTGGAAGGAGAAACATACCTACCATTAAACAATATGGCAGAGGATATCAAGTTTACTGATATGAGCAAATGCTGAAAAGCAAACCTCTTCCACAAGATGTTTGAGGGAATGAAAGAGGGAGTTCATACAGTGAGCTCTGAAACAACACTATCTTTAAAGGGGTATGCATGGCTGAATGTAAACAGGAATATTAATGTAAAATGTAAAAAGCTTGTAAGTAATTTAGTCTTTTTCAGAATAAGGGCAAAAACCTGAATATTTTAAACATGCTAACATGGTCACAGTCAAACTATCAGGCAGGATAGCAGTTCTCTAGCTATACAAAAACCCAGAACAGATGCAGTGTGCAGATCTGTAATGCGCAGAGCCATCACACCATGGGACAAGTAACCAAGTGTGATCACTGGAACATTCAGTAGGGCAAGTTTTAAAGGACTGTTAATAATAAAAAAAAACAAAAAAAACAAAACACAATAAACCTAATTTGAACTGAAATGTGAGGTGAATAAATTTAATCACACAGTAAGTTTAAATACTACAGCCCACACATGAGCTTGAGTTATTATTTTTCAGTGAAATTAACTAGTAATACATCACACATTATGATACTGTCCAGAGTCAACAGTGAATAAGAGAAAGTGAAATGCATTTTCCAGTTCCAAAACACATTAATATTCCCTTTCAAGAGGATAAACCCAAGACAGAACTGAAGCCAGATGCAGGGAATAAACAATTCCACATGTTCATTAATCTGCATATCTGTGATCAATTAGGCCTATGTGTCTGTGATTGCATTTTGACCACCTTGTGTTGTAGTATGTGATCTACTATATGTTTATTGTAGTAACACAGTGATACCATAAGATTTCAATCTAAAGGCATTTTATCCAGACATTTTTTTTACTTATTTGTTGCTGTCGGTTTTTTTTACTTCCTAATTTTAATCAAACATACTTTGTCCCAGTCATATCATGACACTGAACTGACACAAAGATGTGTGCTTTTGAAAGCCACACACCAAGACTCAACACATTTAGGTACGAGAAATCATAAAGAACTTTTAACAGTCTCTAAAATACCACTAGTAATGTGCAACACAGTGCAATGTACAGCATTATGTATCTTATTTACATAATGTACCTGTTTGCACTTATTTATTTATGCACAGTCTTATACAAACTCCTTTAGTCAGAGCTAGAAAAAACAAACACTGGTGTCCCAAGGCGACTGACTATGTGCAGAATTAAAAGCAATTAAACACAGATGCCTTAATATCAAGTGAGCTGGATATGTCCCCCACATCCTCCAGGGAAATCTTACCATCTTTTTCCATCTGTATTCTTGCTCCTTTGTATTTCCAGAGGACAGTAGGTGGAGGTGAACTGACGACATCACAAATAATGTTGGCATTGTCTCCTTCAGTAAACTCTTGTGGTGAGGGAGCATTTGTGAACGTAATTTTTTCTGAGAAAAAAAAGAAAACACAGAAAACAGGTTTTTACCAAGTGGTACAACAAATCTACATTAAAACAGGGATGCACCAATCCAATACTGATCCAAACAGCTGAATTAGGTATCAATAACTGTGGCTATGTAGGCAGACTAATGTGTTACTGAACAATCTCCATATATACAATACTTATAAAGTCTACTTATAAAGTCTAACAATTGCTAATGTCACTCATTAAATTAAAAGCAGTGAACACTCAAATTATTACTAATATTCTACTAATTAAACCCTTACAAAATGTTTCTGGCAACAGAGTGTCTGCACTGCAAATGTGTTTCACACTTATTAAGTTAACAATAGTTTTTAATACAATGAAGCAAATGACTTTTAACCTGTTCAACCCTGGGACATTTGTTTATTGGTGGAGTTATTTCAATGTAACACAAAACAATGGAGTAGCCTATAGAAGAAGCTTCATTCATATAAAACCATGTTATGATTAGAAAACAAAACGGGAAGAAAAAAACATTTGTAATCCTCGCTTCATAAAGTGACCTTTATTTTAGCCCTTGTTTAGTTTGTTTAGTGAGTCTCAGCAGTAGAGAAATAATACTTGTACCGCTGGATCTTCTTAGTGTTAGCTTAAAGGTGGGGTACAAGATCTTAGAAAAACGGTTTGAGCAAACTACATTTTGAAAATACACAATTCAAAAGTCCAAACTCCTCTCTTCATACATCCCCCCGAAGCCACGCCTCCAGAATACTGGCACACGCAATGCTTGTTCCTGAGGGTTCACGAACGCTGCACAGCAACAATTCGCCCGGGTCGGGCTCCAGCTCGAGCTCAGGCTCCAACACCAGCTCAGGCTCCTACCCCGGCTCCAATCCATGCATACATCATTCAGTCTCCTCCACCACCCCCGCTCTTACAGAACAGCCCCAGTTCATACCTATCTGAATAACGTTACATTTCCTAGTGATTTATGTTAGTGTCAAAACAGTTTTACGGTGAACTTTACATCCTAATACTGCTAATATATCTAGCCAAGCTCTGGCTTCTTTTCCTGTACTAGTGCTCCAAGCCTCTGAGACGGCACGATTCATGCAGGAGGGGTACGCGCAGAGGGGGAGGGACAAATAACAGTTGAGTTTGATAGACATATCACCGTTCAATCATTTCGAGTGGATGCTCAAAAATGATTGGATGGTGTTTTTTCAGTCCTGTCCATTCCACAGGTGACTACATTTTTTAATTTTTGTGTTAGAGCATTTAATTCATTGGCTGTAATCAGAGCGTGAAGGGGACTTTAAGCAATATAGTAAAAAAATACTCCAGGAAAACATCCCACCCCACCTTTAAGCAATGAAAAGTTTGTCACATTGGTTTTTTGTTTTATGAAATTACTCATGACATACTCTAGTCTCAGACTGCTATCTTGTTTTCAGTATTTGCCCATTTACGTGCTTGTTGTTTGACTTGTGTCCTGTTTTACAAAATTTGGTTTTACTGAGCTTTTAGCTGACATTGTTCTAGTTACATGGATGTACAGCATGTATATATTATCACTACCAGTGTCATGTAGCATTACCATAGCAACACAGATGGAACTGGTTTAAGAGGTTATTACTGAAAGTCAGTATTATCTGATAGACAAAGCTTAAGAATGAGTTCATGTGTTAGACTTGGAAAAAGTTGGATTGGTACATCCCTACTTAAAACTCCTTCTTCTAATATGGCTGTTACTTAATCACACACAGATTTTTATTGAGGGCTGGCTGTTTTTTTTTGGGGGGGTTGCGAACCCTCGGTTTCCTTTAGTGTGTGAAAGACATACTAGTGCACAGGAGGGGGTCTGGCATCCTTCCACAAGAAAATTGGACGTTTTTCAGTAAAAAATGTCGTATAATTTTAAACCATTCTTATAGATAAGTTTCTTTCCAGAGGTAGTAACAGGTAGTAAAGGTCTGACATGTGAAATTACACACAGAGAAGACACAGACACATAACACTGCAGCTTGACATCTCATTGTCTGTTCGTGGCAGAAGTGATAAAATTGCAGCAGCTATTTTTTTCTTTGCTTGAAGACGTGACATTCCATTACATCTGTAAACTGCTGCTGGTAATTACCTTTCCAATTTGAGATGCATGTTTAAGTGGTCTGAATACAGCAGTAGCTGAGTTTGTGGGTTTTTAAAATATCCCACTTTTTACAATATCAACCCTACCAAGATAAGCATTTTTGAAAGTCTGAAAATAAACTGCATTCTTATTTTGCCACAGACTATACATCATTTTAGATGTATTGCCTACATGGATAATTACTTATAATATTAGAATGAAAGAAATACTGAACTAACAGGAAAGTTCTTTTTGGAAAACCAAAGGATTTCATCTCTGATGGACATTTGCTGATGCTTGGCATTCATGGAAAATAAAAGCCATTACTCACAAGAACTGCACAACAGACAGGATCATTAAGCAGCCCTCTAATGGTCTTCCGACCGTTTATTGAACTGATGAAAAATCCATCCTCACTTGAAAAGAAAAAGAGTAATGTGTTGCCCTTGAGCAGTCAATAAAATACTATGAGTTCAATAAACAGGATTTTTTTTTCTTCTGTATTCCTACCACTCAATAATTCTCAGTGTTTAAGGTGAGAAGAATACTTACGAAATATTTTCACTTTGACGGTTGATTCCGCTTGCTGGTCTCCACTAGTAGCGACGCACTTGTATGTCCCTGCATTTTCAGTCACTGCTCTGTACAGTGTTAGGGTGGATGATGACTCATCATTTCGGGTTACTGTTATGTCCGGTCTGTTGGGTTCTATCCTGTCGCCATTTGGTCCAAACCAGTCTATGTGCTTGGCAACACCTATGACTGAAGTACAGTAAAGAAAAATACATGAGAAAACATCTCTAAAATGTCTTTGTAAGTAAAATTTACCTTGTTGCTCATACAGAGCAAAAGAAAAAAAAAAAAAAAAAAAGATCTGGTATGAGACGTGAATGGCTTAAAGTCTGTGAGTATGTGGGAGTGAGAATGAGTTTAATACACTTACCCTCACACATGAAGAACTTTGATTCTCCGAGACTAATCTCACCATGACTAGGGGTGATCTGCACTTCCAGTGAAACTAGAATAAAAAGAATATGACATACAAAATCTGAAAATTGTGCTTAAATTCTTAAAGAAGACATGTAAAATGCAGCAACCTTTGTCATTCTTTACACTCTATTTTAATTATTTAAAAAGAAGGGGAATGGGGTAAAGGCGACTATATCTATATTTACAATGTCTAACTTAAGGGTACAAAACAGAGAAAGAAAAGAATAAAAAAGATATAAAGCTTCTTTTTCCTGACATCAAATTACTCAGTGTCTAAAAAACTAGAGCTGAAAATCTGTGAGAAGCAATCCACATGCGCCCCAAGAAATTGTCAATACTGATTTTGGCTTTAGCAGACCTTTTACTGAAAAGATGGACATCCCCTGTTTCTCTTTTGCCCTGAGTCTCCATCTTATAAGGAAAATAATGTTGGCACTGCAGTTACTCAGTTAACATCAAGCAGTAACTAGTGTTATGCTGCATTATGCAATTTAACAGAAGTTATTAAAAAAAAAAAAAAAAAAAAAGTTGTTCAAATGCTTTTTAAAAAAATCATTCTGTCTCTCTGGCAAGATGAATCCAATGCAGCTATGCAGCTGTCAGTAAAAGACTGCACTTCATCAAAGACCAGAGGAAAACAGCAGATTTCTGTTATTCTATAGACAGAGGCCTAACTTGAAACCATTTTGTGCTTAATTAGAAGAAAGCTTCACTTGTTTCCTGCAGAATCTCCCAGGGGGCAGTCAAAGGTTTCTGTGGTTGACTAAGAACTGTGACTAAAAAGACCCAAAATCCAGCCCTACAGTATATTATGCATGCAGAAGAATGTTAGTGTGCATGTACCATCTACTCTGGCAAAGTGCAAATACACTGGGGTTTAGGCAAGAATGGTCAGGAAGTGACAGAACAACAACACTGTGGAGAAGTGACAGTAGCATTGTGTAATGCCAAAAAATAAAGACACAAGATAATCAACTGATCCAAACTGACATCTCCTCAAAACTTAAAAAAAAAAAAAGACAATTTAACCTTTGTATAACAACACAAATAGTTATTTAGAATCATTTCAGTTGCTTGTGAAATGTATGATTCCATGTAACACATGTAATTAATGCACATTTATAACACAGGGTATTTTTTCTAATCATAAAACTTCAGCAGCAAGTCCAAATTTGACTGAGGTTTGTAAGGTACAAACTAAGTGTAGCACAGAAAAACAACTAGAATGAATCAATGTCTCTGCTGTAAGATAATCCTCAACAGACACCCTTACACAAAGCCCATACATTGTTCAATTGTTTACCTTTCAATCAGTTTCCTGATAAATTCAGCCAAATGAAACCTCAGCTCTCAAACCCCTCTCATTTTATTTCAAACCAAAACAATTATATGCTAATGTTATAGACAGGACATTTCATATTAATTGGAGCTAGAAAATAAGCATGTTTGGTGTTCATTTAGTCAAACAAACAGGCAACTCATCTGCCAAGCAGGCCTAGTGATAATGATTATTCAAGTCAAGTGAAGTTTATTTGTACAGCCCATTATCATACTCAGTGTCTGAAATCACATCAGCAGCAGTTCTTAACCTAGCTACAGCTATCCAAGTAGGAGGGGAAAAAACACTCTTAACATGCAGAGCACATTGTAAATGGCTTCAGCAATCCAATAATACAGTATCCAACAGTAATGTAATAAATTCCCTAAAGTAAGGCCAATAAAATATGTTAGTCTAATGAGTGCAGACCAGTTCAATATCACTTCAAGGTGTTATGGTTAATGGTGAGGGAGAAGGGTAAGACACTGGGCAGCTGATTTTACATCAGAGAGCAGGGCAGACATTGTAAAGTTAACGTGAACAGTATTCGTTTTGTTTTTTTCTGGACAGTTGAGACACAGATATAATGTATTAAAGGACTAATTTCCCTTGACATAAATCATGCTTTAATTTTCTGGGCAGAATCACAGATGAGTGCAGCAAAAAATGAAGCCTAACGAGTGACAGTTTAAGATTTACACTTTGTAGTGTGAGAAAAAAATCTAAAGGCAGTACAGCAGCTATACATAAAATGCATGTAATAGCATTTAGGACCAATTTAAGACCAAAAGGAAGATTTACATAATGTTTAATAGTATTGTGTATATGCTGCACCCAGACTTTACATATAATATACATATATTATACATATATAAATGGGTGAACTATAGTGTTTTTAAGAATAGAATAGAATAGAATAGGATATATTGTTACTGTGCAAGTAGTACAAAGCAATTGTGGTAAAAGGAACCTTTATTCAAAGGTGTTTCTACACAACTTGGTTAAATGGGGGAGGAAAAACATGGAAACTGATAAAATGCTAACCAAATAAAAAAAGTTCCATTTTACTCTTAAGACATCAAAAAAAAAAATCTATCTAATTGGATCAGTTGTGTGCATTATTTTCTAAAGAACAAAAACACCTGCACCGCCTGGGATTTTCCTAAATTAAATCATTCTGTAGCCCAAACACTAATTGGTTCACTCTGGTCGAAGGCAGAGCCATGGCTCCTCTTTGCAGATAGTTATGAACAAGACCAGGTAATTGCTCTCCAACCAACAGCTCACTTTTCATATATTAAAGAGGCTAACAAGCTACCGTAGCTCAAGTCCAGATAAGGGACACAAACTCTTTCGAAGCAGGGGGTAGTCAAATTACAAGCAGCAACTGTGTGCCCTAGAAATTTAATCTGACTGTGAAATCTCTAGCAACAATTTCCTTTTTAAACTCAAGCTGGGCATAGAGTGCAACACTATCATCATATCTGGACTATGCACAGTTGTTAAAATATCACGACTGTGTTACTATCTACTTTTTGGCTTAATTAATTAGCAATTGTTTTTTAAGAAACATCATCTTGCCTGTAGCGTGAATGTTAAACAGACTCAGGTCTAGGTTTAATTACAGATCATTTTCCAAATTTGTAAGTATAGGATATATCTCTGCCCAAAACTAATGATGGCAAGTCAGTAAATATTGAGGATTTACCAGGATAACTGTTGAGTCAATAGTAAACTGTGATGTAGAGCTATTTGAAACAGTGTCCTATTGGCACTAAAAAGGTATTCAGCAAAATCTTTAAATTTTAAATCCCACACATGGTTTACAAAAGAGCTAACAGTAACAATATACTTCAATACGACATTTTAAACTGAGAGAAAATATACTGTTGCAAAACAAAAACACTGATATTTCTCATAGCTAAAATTGATAATCACTGAGCAAGAATGGTGACGCTAACTAAAAAGATTCAAAGTATGACAATAATTTATTAAACTTCAGCAAGGACTAAAAACAGGAGAACGGAAGAGGGCCCCAAGAGCATCAGAAGGTGTTATGTATCACTAATTGGCAAACCTAACTTAAGGCTTAAAAACTTCTGCACAAACGGATGTAACATGCCCAAACCTGTGCTTAAGATTCCTAGTTGGGAAGGCCCTCAATGCTAGACTGGTTGGACCAACAGAGAAATAAACAATTTAAATAGATAAGAGTGTCCTAGTTCTGAGAAAACATGCAATTTCCCTGCAGTTAAACTTGACATTCCATATTAAAATGCCTTTCCAGACTAGGTCTCTTCTTCCATAGAATCAGACTTTACAAAAACTGAGCTGAAAAAACAAAATGATTTTCTGTGCAACAACATAGAAGGTAATAAATAGCAGCACAATACCATTGATCACATTTATTGAAGTGAAAAAAATTGCTTTATCTAATCACCATGCGAAACTACAACGAAGTGAATACACAGCAACAAAAACAAAATGGAAATTTGTGTACAAATATACAAAAATGAAGTGTGGCTTTGTTTCTGAGAGGGCCTGGTATATAAAATGTTTTATTATGTAAAGAACTACTCAAGTAAACAGGGGAAAAACAAAGATAAGTATCTTAAATAATCTCTGACTTTGTAACTACTTACGAATGCCTATATGATTGAAACTCCAAGACCTCCTGCCAACAAATGGATGAAGAATGATCCAAAGTCAAAGCAGCAAATTAAGTCTCATTTACAATTACACCATGTTTTCTGGCTGAAATTAACTTGACACATGACACGAGAGGACGATGGACTTTCTAAATTGTAACGCAATTCCAAGAGAAATACCAAGGAAATAAGCAGCTCTAAATGTGGTTGTTGGTTTATTTTATTGGGAGAGCAAAGGAATCTGAATGCAACACAGGCTGTGGTCTGACATTAACAGTTCTTGTGTGATTTAACATTTACTGTAGCTGTGGGCGATGTCATATTTGGATGCAGGCTGATCATGACTATAGGAGACAGCTTGCAGTGTCAATAATTCATGTCTCTGTAGGTCATCAACAAAACCACAGTGTTTGTAGACTAAGGACTTTATTAACATTATAATAATGTGGAGAAACCAAATATATTATTGGCTGCATATAATCAGTATCAGAGACAGTTTTCTTGCTGCATCTTAATGCAGGTCACAATATGATGCAGCAAAATTCTACATAATTTGTATTTACTTATTTCACTGTACCTGAAATTCAACAAAGCAGTGTATCCTTTCTGCACCCTTGTCCCTCTCAGTGTTTCTATTTAAGCAGCATTCATTATTTCTTCAGCACAGCCAGGAGGCATTGTACTACTTAATACAAGCTCATACACATTTGCTTGTGTGTGTGTGTGTGTGTGTGTGTGTGTGCGTGTGTGTGTGTGCGTGTGCGTGTGTGTGCGTGTGCGAGAGAGAGAGAGAGAGAGAGTGACTGTCTATGTGGTAATGGTGGTGTAAGGGGGTTATTTCATGAATGAAAATGATGTACACTGATGTCCTAAGGCGACAGTAATCAGTGGTTGCAGATGGAGATTCTTAAATAGCCTTATTTAGCCCAAACCCTCACTTTCAAGCTCGGCTTATATCTTAAATTTAAGTTACCCACAGGAATACACTGACTTTTCCACAGTTATGTTAACAGTAACAGATAAGATATGAGGAGCAAGGAAACCATATAGAAGAGAATTTATGCAGAGGCTGCCCTCTTTCCTCTAGCCTCTGTAGTTATCTTAGAACAACACCTCCGGTGCTGCAGCCTTTGCTATTGGATGTTATAGTAAGCCTCAACCCAACCCGTGACTCGCTCTACTTGCCGTGTGGGATTAAGCTCATTATCTATTCTGCTAGCGTAAAACACAGCATACACACACTTAGACTTTAAGCCTGCCAAATTGACAGTCACAGCCATCAACCCAACCTCAACTATGTGGAATCTAATAAAATAAACACAGGATTGTCCTTCCCTGATGTGAAAGATATGGTTAGTTAATATAGCTAAGACGTCAGCGAGCAACTCTTGACACAACAACCTGGCAAAATTAGTTCACAGTGATGGTATTATCAGAGAAGAAGGAATTGTTTTCAAGGTAGTGCTAGACAAATATCCATATGTGGGAAACAAGGAACAGAAATAAATCATTTAAATGACAAAGTACTGCTAGACAGACAACTTAATGGAAAAATGAGAATGTGCAATGTTCAATGTCAAGCTATTTATTATTAGTATGGCAGAGAAAGACACGTAGACGCTACACTAACATAAATCCCCCCACATATTCAGAACACCGGAAAAGGAGGATTATTCACAAGAAATTAAATGAAAGAGCATTTAATTCAGGTCGAAGAACAAACATTCTGAAAGCAGTAATGTACAACCTAAGTGGTTCTATTCAGGACCTTAGTTTTAAGGAACAAGTGAGTATTTGCTTGCTGCTCATGCTTCTCAACCAGAGTTATACTCACTTCTACCAGTTGCTATGGAAACGTGTTTCCCAGCCCCCCTCTCCCCATATTTTGACATCACTGTGCTCTCTCTCTCTCTCTCTCTCTCTCTCTCTCCCTTTCTTTCCCCCCTCTCCCTCTTTCTTTTTTATTGCCGTCTGATTGGACAGAGCAATGCAGCCTCCAAGGAGTGACTATTTACACTGAAGTGGTTGTCAAAACAGAATACCCAACTTCAACTGATCACCTCGACTGTCTTTAAGAGTCTGGCCATCAGTGTTGTGGTGTTCCAACATCTGTACCAACTGCCCACATACAATACTTTATATAACTAAAAAATTTACACAATTACATAATAAAAATCAGTGATATCAAATATTGTGAACAGTAGCCTAAATTTTAACAACTGAGCTGGTGCTTCCCTTATTACAGCCCCAAACTGGAGCAATAATATCTGGCAGACTGGAGAGACTTGGAGGATTTCATCTGAGCATTACTTTTTAACCATGAAAAGACTGCATAACAGATGGCCAGCAGCTCACAGCAAATCTCTGTGCATTAGATTTAAAGAAATGCTTATATGTGCACCTAAAACAAATCACCAGTACAGTGGAGCTACACATTTTAAGCGATATTTTATTTCAAAGTTTTCACTTCAAATTACCTTTGTGGACTCAAAGTCCCAAAATTATAGAAGTATTTAAAATGTTCCTTCCATTCTCAATACTCGGCAGGTTTGAGATTGAATTAATCTATTCAGTTAAACATGATTTATTATATCTGAAAATAAAAACATTCAGCAATCACAGTGAGTAGATAACATTATCGTTATAGCAGTTGAATGTTACATGTTAGAAAATGAGGGTGTAAAATATCACTTGAAATACTGACGTAATGGTCATATTTATGGGTTATATAATAGGGCAGTGCACATTAGAATAAGCGGCCGAGGCAGCAGAAGCTGATCTGCCACAGAAGAGATGATTCAGAGTCCTTTCAATGAGTCACTGGTTGAAACATGTTTAGCTTTGATATTGAAGCTTGATAGAATATGTCATATTTAGTACCACATTGCAGTTTTCATTTTGTCCTTTTATTTCATGTAAATCAGCTTGTTTCACATTACCACAGGGACTGATTTAATTGTATAAGGTAATCTGGAAAATGTACCTTATTTTAGTATACCAGAAAAAAAAAAGTCTATCTTAAGAGTGGGGGGATTCATATTGCATCATCCAAGTCTATCAAAACACTACAGGGTTTGTTAATTTCAGCTGACCTTAAACACTAATGTATTGAAAAATGTCAGCTGTAATATAGGTTAAAATGAACACTTTCTAATGGGTATATGCCTTGCTGAGCTACTTTGTTGTCCTCCCTTTGTTGAAGCTGTGCCTCAATGAGCTACAGTGCACTCCAGTTCAGTAGCCAGCAGAATTCACCCTCATTCAGGCAATTTAGCCTGAGTGCCCCTCAGCATCTGCCTCAGCTGTGCACCACACAACAAAAGCCCAGGGAGGCGGAGAGCTGAACGTCTGTGGCCCATCATGCCATGCCATGTAGTCCTGTAATGAGTCAGTATTGAAAAGGCTTAAAACAAGGGCAGAGGATAACGTGGACATTGTGCTGACAGGGACATATAGAATAAAGTAAATGAATCAAAGGAGATTAATCACAGTTTATTAAATTATTTTGGCAGTTTCCAACTCAACACTGCCATAATCTAAGGTAAACATGTTTCATCACCTATGAGAAACAGCTTTGGTTTAATGCTGTGACAAAATAATTACGCCAAAAATCCCAGTTTGATTTTCATCCAGCTCCAAGCTCCAGTAGAGCTGTACAACCTGTGCAAGGACTGAGAGGAAGCCGTCTGTCACTATGTCTAAAAAAGACATGCATAATCAGTGAAATGGAAAGATTCTTGGGAGGATGAATTCTGGGGTCTGTGCAAAGATTTTTTTTATTTTGGGCCTGACTCTATGTGGAAACTACATACAAGAATAGGGACTCTGTGTGGCATGAACAATGACTGAAATGTTAACATCTCTGTGAGCACAATGAATCACCACAGACTGTCGCAAAAAACATTCATTCTTCCACATTAATCATTACAGTGGTTCTCCAGTGGCTTCCCTGTTAGTGCTAGTCACGACACACTCCCACAATACCGACAATGCAACTGGCCTCTTTGCTGCCAGCAAGAAAACTATTAAGATTTGCAGAATATAATGCACTAAGCTTTGCAAACTGAGCAGAATTACATGCATCTCTAATAATTACTGTAACAGAGGCAAAAAAGAGGGACAGGGAGGGCATTAGGGCAGGAGGGAAGAAGCCACAATGACCACTCAGCCACAAGCTGCCTGGGACTACACAGAGCCCGAAGCCTGGCACATGCACACAGCTCTCTCTGTGTGTCCATTCAGAAGGCAGACAAGCTGGGACGCGCCGGATAAGCCTGCCTGTGACTCCACCAGGAAGAGGATCAATAGGAGGGAATGCACCATTTCAGATACAGCCAGCCAGCCAGGGGCAGGGCAGAGAGGCAGAGCAGCACTTGAGTACTCATTATGTTGTGTAGGATGACACAGTGTGTGCAGCCACTTCTGGAGTAATCTATGAATGGAGGAAGACGACGCAGACCCATTAGAGATAGGGCCAGACCACACACTAATTGGATTAAAGCAGTAATGAAAATAAAAACTGGCATGAGGGTGAGCTGTAAAGATAACTGCGTGAACACAGATAGGTAAAAAGACGAGTTGCCAGACATGCTTGTCTATCCTATGACTACAGAAATCTTGGACTAGGCTCACCATCTCTTTTCCCTTGCATGCTGGCATGGAAACAGTTGGCTGCAGCTGAGCATTTGGACATCACCCATCAGCAGTCAATCACATACTGAAGCCTGGCCTTCCATACAAAGATTGAAAAAAACACCTGCCAAGAATCAAATGCCAGTAAAATGTGTTTCTGCCAGTAAATAAACAAGGGTCACCCACCACAGTAGATAAGATGATGATGCCTCTGTTGCTCTTTTCCTGTCTTCAAATTATGTCTCCACTGACAACGACAAACCCTCTTTAACCATAAGCCAGTCGGATCAAAACAAACAGAGGCTGAACTTCAAATAGGATTTAGGTTAGCTGTCAATTATTTCAACTCCCCGCTAAACTGTTACTTCCCAATTGCCTATATGGTAACGAAAAAAACACCATGGGAAAGAAAGGAGCAGTTGTTTAAAATCTGAGCCTAAACCTTCTCATCTCCCCACTAATTTTTCCCAGACTTCAGGCAGAACATGAAACAGCATTGAAAACAAGCAGTGGCCCTAAAGCTCAGTCTCTCCAAGAGGACTCACCATAAAGCAACACAGAAGCATTACTTTTATCTGCAGTCTGGGAAGCAAAAAGATATTTTCTTTCAGCAGTTCTGGCAAAAATACCAAAATAATAACCCAGTGTTACTTGCAAAAATACACTGCTAGTATGACAAACTGACAAAACATACATTTTTGCAATAAAATGTTTGCTCCTTAGTAGCAATCCGCACATATCTGCAGTGACCAATATTTATGAAAAAAGTGATTTTTTAGTTCTATGTGCAGTGTATATCCAAAGGGAAATCATCCAATTCAGAATTAAACCATTTTATCCTAACACAAGAGTCATCCATGATCCAAGTTCATTTGAAGTTAATTAGTTTAATTCTATTTAAGTTAGTCAAATTTTCTGAAGTCCTGTGGGGATATTCGCCCCTGATAGTTATCCATCCTAAATATTAAGGCACACTGGGCAATGCAGAGGTGCCTGGTTTCATACTAGATGCAGTTTTGAGAACAGTAAGTATTAGGGATGGGAAGATTATCCAATACGTATCGAGACGCTGACACACACGTGCATGATCCGAGTGCACTGGTAGAGAAGCTGCGAGTGAATGAAAAGTTTGGAATGATATCACGATGCATCAGTTATTGAATGTTTGTATCGATAAAATTTAATCTGCTCAATAGAATATGTTTTTACTAGCATTTAAAAATGTTACTCTTTATTTGAGTAAAGTTTTTCTTTTCTGCAGACCCACGTTAATGTGCGCTGCAGATTCGTGGATGTGTACACTGTACACTACAGTATGAGCTCCACCCATGCACTGGGCACGAGCGCCACCGAAGAATATTGTAATGTCTGTATCTGAAACTGACAAGACTTAGAAGGAGGTGACCACATGTGGTTTCTGAAAGTGTACTTTTTACTATATCACCTGTATTGAATACTGCCGTACACACCAGAGATACTTCCTTAAACAGTGACATACACATTTAACAGCGCATCCCAGAATACCTTGCGCAGGTGTCTCTTACAAGTGAAAGAACCTTTTCCTGTATTACCTACATTACAAATACATTACATTACAAATTGATTCGGCGAGGGAGCAAGAAGTTGAGTTAGAAACATGCAGAGAAATGACTTTGGAAACAAATTCCTAACTTCTTCACCTGACTGTATGTGAGGCATGTGTTGTGAAAGTGCACAAAAGTCACTTTGTGAAACGTCATGGTCTCACTGAATTCCACTGCATATTTTTTACAAGAATAAATGTGTTGAATCAGAATGTACTTAATTGCTCTGTATCATGATTTGGGTGTGAATTGTATCATATCGCATCGCTATATGCCATGTATCTTTAATATATCAGATCAGAAATGCTGTATCGAGATGTGCATTGTATCGGCCTTACAACTAAGATTCCCAACCTTTGTAAGTATTTAATTAGCATGAATATAGTGGATTTATAGCCTTCACACACCTAAACAGCTACGAGTAACCAAAGGCATCTACTGCTTCAACTTCTGAACCACTAATCCAGTGTTTTTCAACCTTGGGGTTGGGACCCCACGTGGGGTCACCTGGAATTCAAATGGGGTCACCTGAAATTTCTAGAAATTGAAAAAAAAAAAAAGATTAATAACAGATATATGTTGAGTTGAGACAATCACAATCCATAAAAGACATGACAAACTGTGAAGCTGAAACTGAAGCACTGTGGTACTGTTTATCTGTCA
>JAPQRP010000006.1:27310865-27324766 GCA_037367295.1 Apogon hyalosoma | reverse complement strand
ATAATACTCTCTCAATATAATTTTTGATCATCTGTCAGTGTGTGTTGTGAGACCCTGCTCTGTGTCTGTATTTTCTATTTTCTTCCTGTTTTGCTGTGCTTGGGACATTTCTTGGCATTGACGTTTTGAGATTTTGCATCTACAGCACATGCACATATAATGCACATATTTCTGTAAAAACCATCTGCTTCAACCACACTGTCACAACATATTGATTATGTAAGGTTCCAGGGATGTGAATGTTCTCTGTTCATCATGTTAATTAGCCTGTGCTGCATATGAGTGCTCAGTGTTATTTACGGGTTAGAGGTCAGAGGGAATGATGATGTAGTACCAAACAGTATAGATCCAAGTTAATGTAAGCTATTTATAAGCACAGATTATGGTACAGATGCAAGTATGCTGTAACGATTGTGTTAACAGAAAATCTGAACACAATGTGAGCAAGACTATCACTAGATGTGGTCAGGGAGCTATAATCAAAATCAGACAACAGGGTTTTTAAACTTTGCACCTATCTAGATCACTTACATACAGTAATTTAGAAGTGTAAGTAAAGCAATTCTTTAAAAATTACTTGAGTTTAACCACGTCATTCACTTCTTTTGCTGGGTGTGGTGCCTCCAGTATTCATAATGCTGAATCTGGCAACAGTGGTGAGGACGCAAGCAGCTCTCATGTTCAAGGTAGAGAAACTACTCCTGAATCAGTATAAAAGAGAATAAGACAGGGAAAAACAGTGGAAAAGCACCCACCCTTACCAAAGCTGTCAAATTAGGGGAAACACCAAAATCTGTTACAGCCTTTTCTGTGACAGTGTAAAACCCCTGACTAATTACTTCCTCCTCTGACTTAACGTCTAACATTGGGATTTTAGAAACCTATCTAAGGGCAGCCAGAGACTACACGACATGTTGACAACCCATTTGGTGAATGGAAGTCTGCAGTTATTCCAACTGTACAGAGAAACATGATCAGAGAATATCAAAAGTGTTCAGAAACATAAACTGGGTGATAAAATGCTACTGATAATCATAATTTTGTATCATATTGTGACAGATTTGTATATTTCACTATCATCATTTTATGGAGATCAGCATTTATTTCACACAAATGAAATAAATTAAAACACAAAATGTGTTATATTTGTGATGAATATAATACCTGAAGATGTCTGAAATGTTCAGACATGTTAAAGAGAGTTGTACAGTCGGTGCCAGTTACACAGGGAAGGCGATATTCCTCCAGTTAAGACCCAACCAAAACTGTAGCAAAGGAACTACAGTTGCCTGAGTGCATAACATATTGGGATTGTACGAAAACATGTCACCTTTTAATATCCAAACCCTACAGCTATACAGCACCACTACAATGAAGCCCTCTCATCACAACGTGGCATGTTGCAAACATATTTCAACATTGCATTCCCCTAAGCTAACTCTGTAATTAAGATCTCTAGGAAAATTAGCATCACAGTAAGGTTGCATAGTTTGTACACCAAGACACAATAATCGAGAGAAATACTATGGATAATGAAGTCCAGCTGAGACTCAAATGCTTATTTTCTGCAAAGACAGTAAGACATCTGGTCCATAAGTTTAGCAGTGGTGGTTTATGTTGACATTTGTAAATTCTAAACAGTGATTGAAACCGTTGTAATACCTAATGAGAGCATGCTTTTACAGTGTAAACCTGTAGGTGTAAGATTTGTTCTGTCTCTGGAGAGGGGAACATTCAGTACATTTACATACAGAAAATCACATTATTTAATTCAAACCTCATTTGCACACTAGTACTCTGCCAGTCGCATACTGTAGCAACATCCAGTAGTTAGAAGATGAAATTCAGATATGTGCAAGACCAACTTACCACTCTAAAATCACCCAATAGTGGTACTCATTCATTAGCATGTCAGTAAGGCACATGGCAATAGTAACAATAGCTATATAAGTGATTCAGAAATACATATTGAGAAGTAAGATTTACTTGTATGACTGTTTATACATGCTGCCCCCACCACCCAGACTCAGATAAATGGAAGAAGATGGATGGATTGATGTTTGTACATAACCTCAAAACATATGCCCTGATCAGAATCAATATAAGAAAATATAGTTCAGCTTCACTTACAATGTAGTAAATAATCCTGTGGCTTCTGGATGAGCTGTATGTCATATTTTCTAAAATGGTACCCTGAGACAGACAAATGCCGTGAATGCCTCAGCATGTCAAACATCCTTAATGCCGAAGAATGGTGCGATCTGACCCTGTTCAGTCAAAATGTATTTTAACTGTGTGGCACTGTAGCCACTCAGGCAGAGAAATCAGCCATGTGCTGTCATAAGGCAGGAAACCGGCACATCCTCTCTCCTCACTAATGGTGGTTGTTGTGAAGGAATCTCCAGTGGGAGTAGGTACACAAGTCACCAGTATGCCACTGAGAATACAGTGGATGATTACCGTTTGCTAACAGGATCCACATGGCAGAGTCTCTTATTTTTTCAGGTCAAAATACAGCGTAGGCTCGAGAATGTAGCTTAAGAAATAACAAAGAAGCTTTAAGGCATCACAGAATGAAAACACAGAAGCTTAATTCTGTGTAACCAACAATGCACAGAATGGTATATTGTTATATATTCATAAAATATACAACGTAACACTGCACATGTGATCATCCAGAATACAACCAGGAACATCATCCTATTTATTTTACATCAAATTAAACAGATTACTATTATTATTATTATTATTATTATTATCATAGATTATTTTACAACTCCATCTTACAGTTCCCTCAGAGACTCATCTACAGTATCTATTTTCAATATTTTAATGGCACCCAGACGTTCTGTCTCTACATTGGCCTGGTCACTTTAACTAGTGATGTGAGATGGTTTCATTCGCTTGAGAGGGCCTGTCATCTGCCTTTGCACTCTATGGCATCAATGAAAAAGATGCACGATGGGGTTCATGACACATCCGGCTTCTGCTGGCAAAAGGAGCTAGACAGCCTTCAGGCAGTGGAAGTCAGCGAGTCACACTGAGTGAAGACCCTTCAGGGTGAGAGACATGGAAAAAAGTCAAGAGAAACAAACATGCTACATACACAAAACAGTAATGTAGAGTAAAAAGTATGGTATTGTATTAAGCATTCTTTTAAAAAATGTCATTTTACTCTCCTCCTCACAAATAAATAAAACTCAAGTCTTCCATTGGTATAATGGGATTAGTGATAAATAACTGAATGTATTCATGTCATGTTTAAGTCACACTGGTAACCTTTTAAGTCTCCTCTTGTCCTTCTCTCTGAGTTTCATTGTACTCATTGAAACTGACATTCACAGAACAAATCCAAAGGAAATTTTGAGAATTTCATCAACACAATCTAAGCTATAAGACCTGTCTATTCAATCATTCATGGAATTTATGTTACCAATTGTCTGTCCGTGATGATTTATTCTCCAATTAATTTTCTGCCTTCTATTTTCATGTAGATTTTGGGGGATTCATTCATTCATGTAAAAAAAAAAACAACTCAGTAATGTACTGTAATCCATGATAATATGAAATGCTTTGTGAGGATAACTGTATTTGATGTGAGTGTGTAGCTATATTATAACATTAGAATAATGCCAAACAAAATGTGATCATTCCAGACTTATGCATCACAATATAAACTGCCAAATTACTATGTTAATTGCTTTCTTGAGACCTCAAATAGTACAGTGGCCTGTGTCTAATTCATACTCCTCACAAACAAATGTTTGTTTAATTTAATGTTATCTTTTTGTAATAATCTGTTGAAAACAGTTAGCACAGAGACACAATTGTGAATGTAGCACTGCCAAACACATACTGACAAGAAAGAAGGTACTTTCTCTGCTGCTGTTTTTTTTCACATAGCCAGAGAGGCCCCCAGACAACACTTTATTATTTATGGGATTCTCCAGTTAAGTCAGCCAAAGATGACGCATGGAGCTTTGCACATATAGAGCTAAAATATGAGCATGCTATGAGCGCAGTGGTATAAAGATTCATGATAAACAGAAAACACATTGTGATGTTTTTTTGATTTTGTCTTATATAGTCTGTGAATTTTCCAATGTCATTTTTGTTTGCACTAGAGGCCCTCCCATATCCAGTCACCTGGACAAAGCTACAGCCAAAAATAACCACTCATGCACGTCATACAAAGGACATAATGTGTGGGAGGTTTATGTTCACCACAGTTACACCTACTGCTAATGCAAGTACAACCACAAAGAGCTACTGGCACACTGATAAGTATGGCAATCCTAAACAACTTTCCACCTGAAAACATGGTAAATTATCTTTATTCAAATACATAACTGAGCCAGCGGTACTGCTGCTAGGAATCCCATCTCATTTGTTGGGTCTAACTGAGGCTCTGTGCTTATAATCAGTATTCCCTGCACTTGGTAGCACTGTTACAACCACAGACTGGCTCACTGAAAATTTATGCAACTGCATGAACAGCCACAATTTAAATTTATTGTTGACTGCAATATCTGTCGATCAGAAAAGACAGAATGAGTGTACAGTGTGAAAACCTGTTATCAATCCATGAATCCAAGTTAATCTTAATTGAGTCAAACCTTCACGTTTCAGCTTTGTGTGTTAACAGTATATTAAGGGCTTGATATCTTGATAACGTCATAATCACTAATGCCAAATTCACAGAGGATACATGAAAAGGTAATGGGTAGGTTCAATTAAAAAAGGCAAAATTCAGGCAATTCGACTTAAAGAAACTCCTTCCAACAGCTTCCTTCCACATCATTTACTCTTAATCCACCTAACATATATTTTCATTCACAGAACATTGTAAAGTTAAGTGCCTATTAAGTGATTAAAATCTGGTCAACTTCTCCCACAATTCAGCGAATCTGAAGCTAAAAAACTGGTTAGAGTTCATTTTGAGCACCATGGAATTTGTTTTCAATAGCAACTAAACAGCATAATTGCAAAGGACTCAAAGAACAACCCAAACATCAGGATCACCAGCTAGGGTTATAAAAAGAAGCAGGAGCAAAGCAATGCTGAAATCGCTCTAATCAAGTGTAGAGACAGATCTGGCTATGCAAGGCAAAAGCAGTGCTCCGATCAGTTTTTTCAAGGTCTACCTATCTGTTGCCTCATTTATTTTTTCAGCTCACCTCTAATCACTTCAAATCAGATGTGATATTGGTGCAGTTTTAGTTTTTGAGACTACATTTGCCACATCTCCTCTCGTTTTCACCAAGAAAACCCATGGACTTTCTAGTAAACTGACACCATGCACATACTCCCCTCCATCAACTGAAATCTAATCTTCATTTTACCAACCTCAGCTCAGCAGCAAATTACCCATGACTCGGACACTTGCGGATCCAATAGTCTCTTTATAACAGTATAGTTATATTTGTTTCTTTATTCATCATATTAATACTCATTAATGATGCAAAACGGCTTGCATTTAGCACTGTGACCTCATCATCTTCTGGATGCTGATGTAGGACACTTTTTAATTTGATGAAACTTGTCATAATGGCAAAAGTTGGTTCTGCCACTTTGATTAAATCAACCTGGTATGAGCTCTGATACTGGAATAAATCTGCAGAACTGGAAATTGACCCAATCCTACCACCAATGATGGGGCTATTTTTTGCTCAACAAGTGCAGCAGTAAAAAAAAAAAAAACATCTAAAGCCTTGAGCATTTCAGGACCATGTCATCCTGCTCCAAGCATCCTGTCTTTAAAGCAGTACCATAAGTACTCCAGTGATCTGTCATTCAGCGATACACTCTAATCCCCATGTGTCTTGTAGCCACACTTCCTGCCAAGTGGGTGTGTCTGCTGATTTACAACACCTGCCTGTTATCCTCCACAGCTTCTTTAAAATAGTTTATATGCAGACAATACAACTACCCCTCTCTGTCTTGTGACATATCAACAGAGACAGCTTCTGTCTCTGCTATTGTCCATCAAAACAGTATTTCCATCATAACAGGTGCCAACTAACATGAGTCTCCAGCTCCTTCCTGTTGCTTCTATACCTCTACTCTGGGTCCCTCTCTGAATAGAATTGAGAAAGTTTACTGCAAGATAAGAGTTTAAATCATTACAGAGTCTACCAGACACTCTCAGCAAACTGTCACCACATATTTGGATGTATCAGGCCTGTCCAGCAGGCACCATTCCTATCTGATCCAAGGTGGTGATCTGCTCACAGCTCAAGTCCAGGTTTCACCCGGATTTCCAAACATATGCACTCCAGTTTAAAAGAAAAAGTATAAATCTATCACTTGTTTAACATATTATTTATTACATCAATTCCATTTCTATCCAGTGTTTCCCTAAGAGATGTGTTGTATCTATGGTGGGGGTGAGATGATACCAATTAGTGTCAATTGGATTCAGAGACATTACATTAGGGTTATTTGTAGCATTAATGATGCTAGGCTAGCAATTGATATGATGGGCTGACAGACTGTATGACTGAAACACTAATCACTTCAGATGATTGATGGTTTGTCTGCCATTTCTACAATAACATTTTAGTGCCTTAAGATGTCATGTTGAAAACATGCAAATACTAAGAATGGTGACTATATTTAAATATGGATGCCAATTCAGTTTTGGACAGCAGTGGTTTATTCTATGTTACACACCTAAACTTTAATAATTTACAATGTCAGATATGGTATCAATGAGGAAGTGTTTCTATGTCAGTGTAGTGGTTGCATCCAATTGGTTGGGGTATCTGTATGTGGAATAGGGTCAAGTCTAGGTGACAGTGACCAAAATTAACCTCTGATTCACCAGTCACAGTGACTGGTAATTGAAAACGCAAAAATGTCCACTGGCCAGGCATGTTCTTTTAACCAGAAATAAATGACTAGCCTTTTGTACCACTACATTACTTTGAAATTACATACTACTGCTCAGTTGAACACAGTCTAAAAAATGGGACGCCAGAGCAAACAGTGGATTTTTGTTTTAAAAGGTCTGCATGGGCACATAACAGCTATTTAATTAGCCATATAGTAGCTAGCAGAAAATCCTCATTGTATTCAACAGATTCACTACTCTGCTTCTGACTGATTAGTGTTTGCTGCTTACAATTAGATGGTTAGGTTTGGAAGTAATTGTCAGGATCTGAGCCAATCAGAGACAAAGCAGGGGTAGGCCTTTGCAGGATACTGCTGTGTGACAAACTGGCACAGCACAGTAGGAAAGATAGAAGCAGCACAACAGTACATGACACAAAAATGCGGTAGAAAACATCAACAAAGTTTTCTTATGTGACATTTTGTGTTTTGATGATAAATATGTACTTGCCCATCTGGTGGATAGCCCCCTCTGAGATTTATACACCAAATGAAAAATCTACCCATATTTAGCGCTTGATGGGTGTTCTTTTTTTTTTACCCTGCTGGAAGGACAGCGTGAAGCTCTATGCATGTTACATGGCTTCAATAAAGCTACTCTTTGCGGAGTAAGAAGGAGGTCGTCATGACACCATGTGCACTAGAGATGCATTATTTTTTCCACACCTTCCCAAGTCAAGGAGTGGGAGTTAACAGTTACATGCACAGCAGTGTGAACGGAACTGGACACTCAAAATGAAATGAAAAGGCAAAAACATTTATGGCACAGTGGCATCTGTTACCAAGGCAACAACAGATGTATTGTTTCAATACATAAAGTGCCACAGACAGTGAAATGTCTTTCAGTCCATTAGATTGGACTCTGTCAAAATCATCCCCAGTCTTAAAAATCTGCTATCAGTCAACCTCTAATGTATATGAAGAGATGGACACCATGTCATTCCTCAATTACAACAACAATAATAACAGATTCAACATACTATGGCAATATTTAAATATCTAGACAGTTCTATTATGAAGGTAAATGTTTTCCTATACAGGACAGCTGTGTCATACATTTCTTAGACACTATATATTCAATAATTTTACACTCCTTTGCATGAATGAGGATGAAATGAGGTTCATTCCCATCACCGGTCATTTGTTGATTTTTCCTCTTGGTAGATTAATAATGTTGATACCTAGATATGTGTCCAGAAAAATAAAATCACCTTACACTTACTGTGAAACTTAGCTAATCCTGGTAACATATTTTTTAAAAAAGAGAAAAAGTGACTGAAGAGCAGATATTGTTCTGAACGTGTAATACAAAAGAATAAGTCAATAGTCTCTCCCCAGAGATATAAATGTCATCTGTATAAGATAATATCTTAATAGTTAAATTTTAATGATCAGTGCTCTACATATGGCAGCCATCTGACTGACTCTTCACATGTAACATTGCTAAATGGGTCGAAACATATTTGAGTGACTGATAAAATACTTGTGCAGGCTGCCCTAGTACAGCCTATCTGTGGGAATCACTGACATCATTTCAAAGTGGAAATTGCACATTGAACGGATCAGAAACAGCTATAGCTGCTACAGCTCCTCTAGAGATAGTCCTCCTCCGTGTGATCTAATTAGAGATTAAAAATAACAGCTTTCTGCTGAATGAGTGCTACTTCTCTACTTTAATGTTAGGAGCTTTTTGTCTTCCCATAATTTAAATTAATATATGTCATGACTTTGTGTAAAACAGAGGCCGTCTCAACTGCCATGCAATGACTAAGCCTGTATAGAAGCTTAATGTTAGAAGGAGTGACACACTATAGTGACTGCATAAAAAGAGAGCCTCGGGCATAGCAATCCAAATTTTCCCTGCTCTGTGCATAGTGTTACAGGCAATAGTGTGTCAGTAATAAATGCACCATGATGTGCATGGACGCATGAGAAGATACACACTGCTTCTCTTAACACTACATAAAAGAAGTTGAGAGCTAAATCTTACCCAACAGCATATTGCTTTATTATGGTAAAATGAAACACACATTCATTTTCTTACATCAGACATACTGTAAGCTCTCCTCTAGAAGTTAAAAGTTAAATGAGTCATTCGCAGCACTTGTATACTAGGACACTGGGCCTTCCAGCAGAGATACTGACATGGTTGTAAGCTGATTTCCTCTTTCAGAGGCCACATGGGCCGAGGCTGAATTGACTTAGTTTAGGTCAGAGGAGTCCTGTCGTTCCAAGCTTCAGTTGCTCTCAAATAAGACATGAAAAGGCAAAAACAGGGCCAGGAGGTGTTCTTATCACATAACAGGTAAATCAAAAGGCAATTTCAGTCTCTTTGCAAGTGAATAGCCTTGTAAGGAAAGGTGATCCATTTTTCTAAGAGCATTTACATAGCTGAATGTGACTAGTAAAACCTTAGGGGAAATGAGTATCAAAAAAGCAAATACTTGCATTGTTTGGTCCATTGTCAAGAGGAGCTGAAAGCCTGAACTGGAAACAGAATGTGACAGGTAATCACAAATAAAGCAACCTAAGGCACTGCAATGAATTTATCAAGAAGACAGCTCAATTTCCAAAAGACACCTGGTGATTAAAAACAGAAAACAAATTCTAGAAAACACTACAGTGCGTTAGTTTCAAAATGGAAATGTTTCACATGTAGAGAAGCCTAAAGGTTTTCCAATCTAAGGTTACATTTCACCAGGGACCCTGTGATCACAGAGCTGGCCTCTTTTTTTTTTTTAATTTGATGAATGACAAGGACACAGTGTTCTAATTTTCTGACAGAGCAGAAATCTGAGTACATTTTTTTAATCTTGAGAGAAGTTGGCATGGTATTAACAATAAAAGTTTTTTATTTGTATTTACAGCAGCAAAAAATATACAGTAACTTTGTATCTAAGACCTTTGTTGCATCACGCTGGAGCTCATTCATCCACTTTTACATTAAAACTGATCATTATTTATTCCAAATATGGCAACTGTAACCTTGCAAGAATATAATAAAGATGCTACCACCAATGTCTAGTCATTGAAAATCAACCACTAAGTGAAAATCTGTGCTTTTTTTGAAAGCAAACCATTAGGAAAAGATGCATGTTCCTCTCACAGTGCTTTACAGAGTCACGTGAATGTGTAATGTCATCTTTTTAGTGTCCTTAGGCAACGCATCTCCTCTCACCCCTCTCAGACCTGGAAATGTCTGATCCACTCCGCATCACTAAAGAGTCAAGTAGTCCTGGCTGGAACAAAACCACTGCCTCTCTTGCTTCTCCTCGCAAATTATGGATAGAAACCTTAGTATCTGTGGGATGTCCAAAAATGACATGCAAGTGAGCTTTAAAGGTAAGTTTATAGGTTAAATTATAGGAAATGCAGTATTTATTTCACAGTTAAGATGAGATGTACAAATCTGAAACTGACATTACTGATTACTGAAATCTCACATGCTTACAAAAAAATGTGTGCAGAGATTGAGGTCTAATCATCTAAATGATATGCCTAAACTCTGTATATGTCTGTTACGTATTAAGAGTTGTTTAGTCTATAAAAGCATTTTTGGTTAAAAGATCCTGCTAAAATCATCCTCTAAGTACCAACAGTGTATATTACAATTTGAAAGCATTGAAATAAATCACAATCCACGCAAGTGTTCCCTTTTCATGTTAAAGTATGGGAAGTTGTAGCCACACATGGCATGCTAACTCAAAACCAATAATGTTGGGGTTACTGGTCATTTGTTTGTCATTAGTCAATTGATTAAAAAAATGATTTATCTTATGTTAATGAATAGTTACTTGTATACATCCAACAAAAACAAAAACACACAGAATGACCTGCCATTATTGTTCAATCTGTGGTAAAACCAACCTTTGGTTATATAAACAGATCTATGTCACTGAATAAACTGTGATCAAACAGATAATAAAACATAAAGTGTAATTTTTAAATGACATGCTGCGTTTTTTTTTTTTTTAGGGGGATGGTAATCTACTTCTAATCTGGTACAACGCCCAAAGAAATTCTAAATATGGCAAATGCTGTTGGCAATGTACAATGTACACGCATGCACATGCTCTTCAGATATAACTGTTGCCATGTAAGAGTCGTTCAAATTATAGGCATCATTTCTGGCAGTGTGGATTTTGGCCTTCCTAAAGCTAGGTCAGACGTAAAGGAGTCTGGAGCCGTTGTAAGTCAGACTGTAGTCAGCCATGGTTCCATCTTGCTTTGTAAATGAAGCAGCGTGAAGCTAGGCAACGTCATCACTTCCACATGAGCTGCCTGATGATGTAACACAAGCTGAAACAATCCTACTACAAACTAGAAATGCGTTTTGCTCTTAAAGACAGATTCATGGTCCAATACTGAGATACAATTCATTCAGCAATCACACAGGCTGAAATATTTGAAAATCTTTTCTCCACCTGATTTTACTGTCACTTACAAATGATCATTCTCCATCCGAAAGGCAGCCATGAAAAAAATTCCATATAACAGTTATCAGTTTGACGAAGATCAATTAATAATTATGCCAAGAGGCTCACCAGGCCTATTGAGCAAGCAACCAGCAGAGATGGAACAAAACAGGAACTGCCTAATCCCTCCACAATCTCAATTCAGTGATAAATACTTCAACTGTGCCAAATAATCATCTACAAAGAGAAGGATTTTCTTTTATTTAAACTCAGCAGCTACTCAAGGTTCATAGGATAACTATATAAAAGTGCTATTTTTGACACTTTGAGGTAAAATACAGACGTACACAAGGAAATAAAAGAAGGAATACAAGAGACAATTTTAGCTTCAGTGATGCTGAATGGGTCCTGTTTTTGTCTATTTAAGGATATCAATATTGATCACACAGTCCTATAATTGTAGCCAAAGCTAATTGTGTTATTTACCAGCGTAAGTACAGGAAGAAAAGAAATCATCTGGAGAATGTCATGCAATTTCAGATATTCCTACAAAATTACCGACAGCATAACATCAAAAGATGTTCTAGCTCAAACAGCATTGGACAGGATTGTCTCAAGATGGTGTAAGTATCATATAATCCACTATTCTCATCCATACTAGTGTTTTTACGGGTTAGTACAACATACATTGTAAAGTACCCAGTCTATTGCACATATTAGATCGTGGTTTCTGTCAAATCAATGCATACAAGGGAAATAAAATAACATTTCTACGTTAATGTGTCCAGAAAAAATGAGTGAAATTACAGTGAGGGCTCCACTGCCTCTGCACTTGCATCTCTGCCTGAGGAACACCCCTGCACATATCGGATTGTACATAAAGGATTAAAAGGCTATCCCACGATAACCCTGAGCCTGAGTGTAGCTAAGAGTAGTTGTCAAACCACAATAGGTTGGCATGTTAAAATGGTGAATTTAATAAAAAAAAAAAATGTGCGTGTTGAGGTTATTAAAAAATGTAATTTAACACTAAACTCCCTAAATTAGACTTACATAACTACACATTTTACCAACTTAGAGGATCTAATTTCAGAGCCTTTATCGTGGCATCACATTACATAACAGATGATTCAGAGTAGAAGTTGTGCTTGCTATCCATCAGAGACTAAATAAACCGAAAGTGTCCCTGGAAGACTCGTTGTGTATGTATTGTGTAAACACTGTCGATCCGTCTTCCTACAGTCACATCTTCACACCTGCACACACTGACACGTCTCGGTTACAAAGTGCCATGTGTTTTATTTTGCACAACATGCATTAAACTAAGAGCCTGTGACTTAATCCACCAGGCTGTGTTCTGTGTTTGCATGCGCCTACACATAAAAACAGAGAGCCCAGCATCAGTCCACATCAACAACAAACACGTCCCATCAGCTCCGACCACGATCAGACGAAAAAAAAAAAAAAAAAAAGCTATCGTCATGCTGCACTACCGTTAATACATTAGCCACAGCTATAGTACATCGATTAAAGACGCCGTCCTTGAGGATCATGTTTTATTTAATGTTCAGTCAAGCTAAGTCAGCGAACAGGGTGGTCATGCAGATATAGCAGCGGATATGAATGTAGCCTATTAAGTAGTGTCCAGAGAAAACGGTATCCCATCACAGAAACAGCAAGAAGTGTGGAAGGAAAAAAAAAACCACACAAATAAGCTAGTTCGTCTGTAAGCTAATTAGCATCAGTCGCAGTAGCATCACCGTTGCACCTGCTACGCGAAGAGCCTGCGGGCGGAGGGAGAGGGAGGACCAGGAGGCGAGAGGATGCCTGCGGTCCTGACTACTGTTAAGGTGTGGGAATAGACACACAGTAAAACAAACAGGAAAAATAAAATAGTAATACAGCAGGTTCGAATAAAATGACAAAGTACTATTCAAATTCCTTACCTGTGTAGCTAACGAGAAGCAAGGCTAGAATAATATCCCCTGACTGGACCATCGTAACTCCCGTGTAACGTGAACGTTAAACGGCGAAGCTAACGTTGGATCTGTCCCTACGTTTTTTTCCCCCTTAGTTGTCCGCTTCTCTTACCAACTGTTCATCCTAATCTGTATTTCTGAGGTCGTCGGAGATAATAACTGTCAGTACCAGCGTCAACGGTGTCAAGCAGCGGCCAGAGATTAGCGGTGATGAGCGCCAGTGCACTGTTCAAAGTCTGACTGACAAGCACGGCCTCATCACACACGTGGATTAATGCGCACGAGCCGAAGAATGGCCCTCTGGTTAAATAGTGCGTGTACGCTCAAGGAAAACAAGTGTCATGAGAAAAAACAGAAACAAACAGTCATACTGATAATACTGCAAATACGTTACATACATACTATGCAGAAGTCTTAATCCGCCTTCAGCTTTGTTATTTTTTCAGGGTTGAAATGATACATATGTATTT
Organism: Apogon hyalosoma; assembly: GCA_037367295.1. Lineage (NCBI taxonomy): Eukaryota > Metazoa > Chordata > Actinopteri > Kurtiformes > Apogonidae > Apogon > Apogon hyalosoma. The sequence goes on along the minus strand of JAPQRP010000006.1, from coordinate 27,311,011 downwards.
TTCATTCTCTTTTTTTTCACATGCAACACGAAAATACTGGAAATACATGCAGTCTTAAAAGACACACAAAAACTGAACTAAATGGGTTCTAAAGGATAACATGGCTAGTTAGTGTGACCCCTGACCACATGACAAAAGTTTATATA
>JAPQRP010000006.1:27255071-27282453 GCA_037367295.1 Apogon hyalosoma | reverse complement strand
TATATATATATATATATATATATATATATAGAGAGAGAGAGAGAGAGAGAGAGAGAGAGAGAGAGAGAGAGAGAGAAAGACAAGAAAGAACCATCCTCAAGCCATTGTGACATATACTTCTCCCTGGCAAATGTATTGCCATTAAGCCTCTGTAAGGTACCATGTGACTTATGATTTATTACAATCACCTGCTGTATGTCTGTGGAGTTGGTTGGATGCAAAACTGCCTGTGCACGCAGAGGCTGATAAAGGGTGCAGCATCTTAATAGTCAGACTATTAAGTATTTACATGTTTTCTGTTGGGAGAAAAGTTGAGAATAATGGAGATCATTATGATATATCATTAACACATTTATCAAGAGATGAAAACAACATGGAATCCTGTCGCTTTCAATGCCTATGAGTATGTGCAGGTGTGTTTGTTGGATGTATATCATTTCCTAAATCAAAGTGAAATCTGAAAGAAACACAAATGTCCTGTTGGCTTGTAACGTCATATTTACATTACTGGAAGTACCAAAATAGAAGAAATGCAATTACCTTTGACTTTCACCTTGCAAAAAATAGCATTCATGTGATTTACGCATGAGACCTGCATATGTGCAAGTCCGACAAAAAAAGAGCAGGAAACCAATTGAGTGCACATGTTACTTCCCTCGAAGGCATAAAGAATTGATGACCTGTGGTGATATATTTGGAATATAATTTCCTGTAATAATTTGCTATGGTGGGAAAGAGATAGAAATTTGTGCTAATACTATCCTGCTTCATATGCTGTTTTGGTGAAATAAGATAAAGAAATTGTGAGAGGGTCTTTGCTTGGCAGAGCAGAGGACACACATATTCCCATGTACATGATTCCAGTCTATTATTCAGTTCTCGATCTTGCGCTGCTATGGTATGTATCGTTCACATGGTGAATCAATGTACATATTATTTGAGAAAATTAAATGCTACATACCTCCGCCTGTTCACTTATGTGGTCTGAGCATGAGAAAATCTGCATTTTATTTCAATAAGGCCTGTTCTTGCTCAGCCATTGGGGGTCACTTACAAGGGTCTGATTCAATTATTCTTTCTTTCACCACAGCAGGAAAACATTTTCATGGTGAATGGTTTGCCTAAATAGATTACCATCTCAAATAATTCAATTTCCGTTAATTTGATTGATTTCATACCAAGGGGAAAAGAAATCTTAATTTAAACCCATTGCATTTCTAATCAAACATTAACAGAGAAAGAGGCCTGGGCGAAAATCTTTTATTACCAGTTTCCCCACTAATTTAAATAGAAAATGCTGACGGCTGCCCTATTAAATGGCACCACTGGCATTCAATGTGTGACTAGCTCATATGCGCAATCTCTAGAAAAAAAAAAATGAACCATTCAGAAGTGGCATGACTGTTCTTTAAATAAAAACATGCATAGATTGATTATGCACATAAACTACTCTCTGCATCCATACCCATAGAGACAATCTATGGCCATTACTACAGAGGTTCCAAATGAAGCAATTCAGTCATCTGATCCACTCCCATCCATTATTCATCCTGCTCGGGAGACAGAGATGCTGGGCTTCTCTTCTCAGAGAGACCTAGGAACCCCATCTATTCTCATGAGCAAAGGAAATGCCATGCAGTAGTGGAGTGAATCACCGACACAGCAAAAGAGTGAGAGAGACAAGAGAGTGAAAACAAAAGCAGGGGTATTATGAGTGCAAGAGAACGGAAATGAACCGTCAGATGTGCTCTACCTCAAATTATTACCAAAAAAAGTGAAATACAAGGTGTGAAAATACAACTTATTAAGAATTTCTTCACCAGGTGCATGTTGCAGGCTGATGGCCACCAATGCTATGCTGTCAGAAAATAAAGCAGCCTGGCTGGGCAGTGAGGAGAAAACACCTTGTGGAGACATTGCATGAGTGGCAGGCAGAACTGGCAAGCTGCCACAGATAATAACATCTGAAATAAATTTGATGTGTGGAATTCAATCTGTAGTGATAGGAACGGCTGCAGCATTAGAGTGAACTTCTAAATGCTATCTACTCATCCATGGAATGAGGACTGACATGCAGTCTCAGAGAATAGATTGTGCAATTAGCAGCCTTTGTGCTGTTTTGACACAATGAAAAAGGGAAATGAGAGTCGGTGTCGTCATGCATGGTTCTCACTAACTCTATGATTCCCAGAAGATATTCCAAATCTACTGTTTCAGGTGAGAAATATTCAGGTGAGGGGAAACCTGATGTAAAGAGATGGAAGAGTGTGTGTGTGTGTGTGTGTGTGTGTGTGTGCGTGCATGTGCGTGTGTGTGGGTGGGGGGGTAATAATTTGCAGCATCATCCCAACCCCACATGAGAAATGCTTGAGTCATTTAGATCATGCCACCTCTTCAACAATAGATGTTAGTTCATGTAATACTCTGTTAAAAGACAAGGGGGCGCTCTTTGAGTAGACATTAAACGACACGGTTTGTAAACGGGAGTTATTTTATTTTTTTTTTGTTGTCTTGCAGATTTATTTCCCTTTAACAAATTTCAACTTTGTTATGTGACTGACAGCCGGCACACATTTCTGTTATTCCAACATCTGCTTTGCATTCGTGTTTTTTTTTCTCTTTCTTTTTAAACACGATGCACGTGCAAAATTGGACATCTTTTCTGTTTTCCCACTGTACGATAAACACAAACTAAAATCTCAAACCTCTTATTTCTTACCTCAGCTGTAAAACAAAACTGCAGTTTGATGCGTGGAGTATAGCTCTTGGTCGCACTCCCTCATGAACTAACAGACTATAACCGTAAAAGAAAATGACTATAATACTCCTATAAAGTGTCTGTGGTTCACGGTGGTGGGTTTATGGTTACCTCACCGCACTCCATGGTATTTTACGCTTCCCATGGTATTCCCTGTAATATTCCTTCAACGTCCCTTCTGGGAATTTACTGTCTTTGGTGTTCAGGATTACGCACAGACACAGTTTGGACGTTTGGAGAATTCTCCTAAGGTATTACTATAGTGTTTCCATATCATTTTATAGGCCTAGATGTCATTGCAACATAATGCAGCCCAGTATGATAGTAGGCTCCCTGCTTGAGCCCTCCCTCCGCCTCTCATGTGTCTACATTTTCATCCCATGGCCGTCTCTAGGTGATTTAGCGCCGCCAGTCTCAAGCAGGTGTCCAACATGGCGATCACGGGAAGCGGATCTCTCGCTATTTCTCTCTCGGTTTTCGTGATTTCAGCGGCGTTTCTTCCGAAAGGTAAGTTTCTTTTTACATGTCGTGTTTCTGTGATGCAGAATAACCCCCGTTCAAAGCTAAAGCCCGGGGAGTACAAGGGGAGAAGTTGTGGTGCGTTTGCGCGCTAGATGCGCACAAGCTTCCCTTCAAAATCTCAGCATCACTTTCCATAGCTCTGGATCTGCTGGCGCTTCGAATCGACTCTAAAACACATCCACGTCGATGATATGGATAGTTAGGATGGCTATTATTATTATTATTTTTAATTCTAACGCTTTCCGAAAGGGTGTTGTCTAGAGTTTTGCTGCAGTAGTTTACAAAATAGTGGCGTAAAAAAAAAAGTAATTTAAGTGCACGGGAGGCGGAAAAGTACCGTCATTGATAATCGAGTGGCATGGTTTTTACAGTATTAAGACCTTGAGGAAGTTGAAGGCAGTGGGATGAAAAAAAAAAAAAAAAAAAGGTGGATCTTTTTTTTTTTTAACAAAGGAGAGCAATTTTCTGCTCGTCAAAAAACGCGGCTTAAACATCCGTACCGCATAAAGCTCCACAGTCCGAACTCCATCCACTGTCTACAAATCTGCGCTTCAGGTGCGCTTTAGTGGAAAACACGCATTGCAGCTCTGGTCTCGTACAGAGTCCTCCGGCCGCACAACTGCAGCCTGTGATGCCAGTGTGTGTTCCAGTCCGCAGTCTTCACTTCTCCTCCTGACACTGAGGCTGGAGATGTGAATCTGTAATATCGCTGTCGGCTTTACATCGTACAACTGCATGAACCAGGGGTGCCTCAATGTGCACTAAACCAATGCAGTCCCCCTCCGATTATTCCCCCGTTATTCCACCGCGGTTGCATCAGCGTTGCATGCACCACTATGTGTTTTTTTTTTTCCCTGGAAAACGAACCCGCTGACAATATTGACGCATGTAAAGCGGTTAAAATGTCAGCTTGCAGCCGCTTTAAATCCCTCCCCGTGACAGGAGAGACATGTTGCGTTGTCAATCTCTGAGGCTGTTAAAATGGCAAGCAACAGTTGTGATGACAGGTTTATACTTAAAGGTTACTTCTGAGTGCTTTAATTTCTGTTCCATACACTAGTGGAAGCTTACCCATGCATTACCCATCAACAGGTCTGCAGAAACTACAGCAAAGCCTGTATGCCTGGATCTGTGTGTGTGTGTGTGTGTGTGTGTGTATGTGTTGAGATTGACAACCTGTTCAAAATGAGGTTAGTAGTTAAACAGAATTTTTAGACAGTGAGGTTGTTTTCTTGCTTTTTTTTTTTTTTTTTTACAGCTCACTGCTTATAAGGCTTTCAATTCACATTTGTTGAATTTATTATAGTCTGTGTTGAGTAGCAGTTGAATGACATTTACAGCATTGTCTAGCATCTCCTTGTCACATTAATTTAATTAACCTCTCAGTCAAATAAAATAATGCATCATGAATGCGCAATAACCTCCAGCTCAACACACCAAGCTTTGCAGTGTTTCCGAACTGGAGGCAGTCTCTTGCTTCAGGTGAAGTCAGAAATGGTATGATCTGACCTGATGTTTTTCATTTGTTTGATTGTCTTTGTGCCAGCTGCTGGAAGCCGAAAGCGCCCAGGCTCGTGCTTTTGTGAAATGCTGACTGTCCTCTTTTTGACATCCTCCAATTTTTCTTTGTTAATAATCCAAAATCTGTGGATTTAAACTTTGCTTGTAGCCAAAGAACAATCCAGCTACTGCATCTGGAGGATTCTGGACACAATAGGAATTCAGATCCTGCTGACCAAGGGAAGAAGGGTAATTACTGAAAGACAGAAGGAGAGAAAGACAAGTAATCCTTGACATCATTAAAGAAAGTTTGTTGCTGCTTAACTGAAGAACTGCAATGGCTGAGCATCCTGTTATGAAACAAGACTGTGTTTTAACAAAGAATCTGTTTAGCAGTATTTCTCTTCCTGTATCTCCAGGGGCTCGGCCTGTTGTAGCATATCAGATGGTCATATTACAGAAGGTTGCATAATACTGGGCCTACTTATTGCCGGTTTAAAATCATTCATCATCACAGACTGATGGTGAAGTGGATCAATATGAGCTGTCATGAAGCCTCAAGGAGCCACTGAAGGACAGGATCTGAGAGAAACTAAAGGAAACATACAGTTGTTGCAGCACTCTTGGTTGCCAGTTGGCATGTGACTCAGTTAGTGATTGAAGATGTCCGTCTTTAGCTGCTTATGGACAGGCTTTGCTTTGAAACCGATACTGCCTCATTCTACTCACTGCTCCGTCCTCGATTTCCACGTCTGTGTGTGTTAGAGGGTGTTACTTTTCCATTTCCTTAACCGGCACATAAGTGTTGATGTTTCTGTGATTTTTGTAAGTCCTCTATCAAATTGAGCGTTATAGGAAGAGCATCATTATTATTATTATTATTACACTGTATGTAAGAAAAATGCCAGAGGGAGAGCATAACCACATGCATCCGCAGCCTTTGGAAATGACCGTCTCTTTTTTGTGCAGAATTCTACTTACAGTACCATGTCTCAGGATGAATTTAATACCATACTTAATGGCCCATTGATATGTGCCCGCTTGTGAAGTATTTCATCGCCTGTACATTGAGATCACCACAGTACATCATTTGTAACAATAATATACTCTTCTATTTAAAGAAATTGAATTTATTGCTCATTAAATTTACATTACACTGTGCTTAATAAGCCTCACTCTAATTGCTAGATAATGCATGGCACTACTTTATGTGGTGGCAGCTAATCTTACTGTTAAAGGGAGGGGCTGCAGGAGAATTGGCAGCTAATGCTTGTTGAATTTAGGCACCAGTAGCAAAAGGAAGTCACATGGGTGAGGTTGTTATAATTAAACTCCTGGCCTCAAACCTTCTGACCTGCCATATGTGTTTTACATTTTACTTCTGGTGCCGTGCATTTGTGTCAAGGTACTGGTTTTCATCTGTAAATTGAATATGTTTAAAGCACCACTACCTTACATGAGTATTTCGGTGTGTGAATGTGTCCATGATCAAACTTCTCTCTCTTTGAGATAGCTTATAAAATGGATGTTAGTGTAGTGGGTCCTTGTAGCTCAAGCTGAATATGAGATTTCACTTAGGTATTTGTCCTTTAAAGTCAGAGGTTGTAGGAAGTCAGCCGGCTTACATAAAAAAAGAAGCTGGAGGTCTACATTTTACATTTTATTTATCCTTGCCTTTTATTCTTTTCAGTTTATGAAAGACTCCAATCTGTCCTTACAGCATCACCTCAGGTACAGGGTGCAAGAGTTTTGTCCACACACTTTATAGTCAAGACTTCAAATAACTTCGGTACCTGGTTGTTTTGTCAAGGTCACAGTGAGTGCTGCTGTAAACATCCAATGACTTTTTTCAGGTTGAAAATATGAAAAATTCCTCAGGACATTCATTCTGTGGACTGCACTGCAGTGTCAAACTGAATGACAAACTGATCAAAAATGTGTCTGTCTGTGTTGAAATGTAGTAAACAGTCAATTAGGAGAAACAGACAGATGACAGGCCCTTTCATGATTGTGGGGACAGAAGCTTCCATTCATGACTGTGCTGTGGTAATGAGGAGGAGAGCTGATGTCTCCGCTTATGAATATGACATTGTTCTCTCTGTTCCCTGGATCTGAGAGACCTCACTCTATTGGCTGTGATGCTTAGACGGTGACAATCAGGTTCACAATGAAAAAAAATGGAAATGCAATGTTTTTGTTTTGAAAGGGGCATAGAGTGCACATTAGTATGGGTGATGGAGCAATTACAAGCTACCATTAATGCTCTGTTGCAGTCGTAGCACAGTATTTCCTAAATGAAGAACTCCACTGGGCAGATTTCCTGCATAACCTGCACTCTACCGATTTTCAGCGTTTTATTTATTTTTCAATTTATAAAGAACTGAAATCTAGCCTATTTATACGAAACTACAAAATGAAATCACCTCCTTTTCTATGTTCCCTGCTGCGATTATTTCTTTGACCGCTCATTTTGTCATTTCATATTACATTACAGACACCAATAACTCTGTTTTTTTTTTTTGTTACAAGTGCTGGATAAGACTCAATTCTGAAATGTGTAAACATTCTCTAAACCTCAGTATACGATATTGCTGAATAATTTAAAAATGCTGTAGAAAGACTAGAGGAAAATCAAACAGCTAAATGCTGAATTTACAATATGGTGTTTCTGCCACTACAATCTGCTGTTCCTGCTGCAAGATGATTTCACTGAAGCTTTTTTCATAAATATTTAATAAGACACTTATTAAAGTTCACAGATAAAGAAAAAAACTTCTATTTTTTTTGCACATCAAAGTTAATAATTCATGTTTTCTTATAACTACAATGTGTCAAGTCACAATGTCTCACATGAAAGCTTCTGCAGAAAAGATTTATCACAGACCCCAAAACGTGGCTAAATAGCAGAGCAACAATTATTAATTGATTAGACATTTAGAAAGAAAAGGAAACAGGCAACTGTTCTAATAATTTACTCTTTGTTTGTTGTTTAGATTGTAGCTTTTCACAGTCAGAAAGCTTGATTTTTGTAGGATCCAGCTTCTCAAATACAGTTTTTTTTTATCTAAAACATTTAATGCAGTAAGAAAAAAAAAGCACTGTGAAGAATCAGATTCTGTTGAACTTAATGTGAGATTGTGTTGGTTTAGATTTAGAATTAAACATAAAAGACACATTACAGGAATAATTTGTTTGTACATGACATGGATCACATTTTTGATCAGATTTTAGTCAAATTAAGTTCATTTCTTCATCATTTTACATTTCAGTTGGCCTCACGGGGCTGTGCCAAACCCAGAAACAGCCTTTCACTTGTTGGATTTGGGGAGGAATCTCACATCATCAAAAATTAAGCTGATCAGCCCAAAGGGACGCTCTGTATAAATTGTTCACTCATCCATGTGCCATATGCAATATCTCCAACCCAAATGATCTGATTCTTACAAATATTTGATAATACATCTCATCAGGGCACCCCGGCATTAGGAATGAGTGTGTTTGACCTAAAAGGGGATGGTAGAAAACAAGCAGAGCATATTTGGTGATGGTTTGTCAGCATGGCAATGTCTTTAGTAATCATAGTAACCATGATTAGTAATTATTAGTACTGTAGATTTGGGTAATACAGTGAAAAATGTTAGCTTAATAAAAAAACATTTTTATATGTGATAGTTATCAGACCAAATGTCGTATCATTATTTCTTTTAACTTTTGAGTTCTGGGTGAATATTAGTGAAAGCAGGCACTTATTTGTGGTTTCATTTTATTTGTGAAAGATGTAACTGAATAAAAACAGCATAAAATCTATGATGGAAAGTTATGTAAAAGACACAAGATGTATCAGACAAAAAACACTCCCACAGTCCCTGATTTGTATTTTTTATTCTTTTCATTTATTTTGATTAATCCACAACTATTTTTGTGCTACATTCCAAATGAATTTCACCCTACATTTAACTATTCCCAAGTGATTTATCACCATTTATTAAAATATTATCCTCTGTATTTTGTATTGTTTTTCAGTGAAAAGCATCTTCTGAGGCATGTAGAGCCACTGTCAAACTACATGGGTTTTACTGGTGAATCAATGTTAGAGAACATGAATGTGTTTCCACGGTTACTACGGAGCCTCTGAGCATTCAAATGGATCAAATCTAATCACAAAGAAAAGCTGAGAAACTGCATTTTAGCTGGATTATTTACAAGTATTAATGAGATTATTGATTCATAAGTTATTTGAACATTCTAGATCAGTAGATGCATTTGGTCACTCGCTGCTGTTTAGGTCTTTGAGGATTAAATATCATGAAAGCAGTTGTCATTCAACAACGTGAAAATGATGTAAGAGATGGTTATTTGCTATTTTACATGGTCAGAACATGACAAATATTTATTAAGGATTTATCATTCATTCATTTATCATAATGTTAAAATGTTTGCTCAACATCAAAATATATTACGGGCAAAACACTGAAACATTTATAATTAACTGAAAATGAAACCATAAAGAGAAAACAAAAGTAGTTTATGTTGATGATAATTATAATTTTACTATCCAGTTCTTGTCTGAAATGCAGCAAAAAGAGAACCTGCAGAGATGTTGAGAGTAAGACTTCACAAAGATTGAATAAGTGTTGATCAATGTGAAGGAGACAGGCCTCTTCCTGTGAGAGAAGACCGAAACTCTAATCAATAAATTCAGTTATTGAGCACCCACTAATCCATCTCTTGCATTAGAGTGAAAAAAAAAAGTTCAGGTACTCACGTCAGTAACTTCACAGTGTTTGGCTTTATATTGACTTTTCTTTTGGGTTTTTTTTTTAACCCAAAAAACACATCTGACCCTTGTGCCGCTCCAAACCAGTCGGCTGTTTACTCAAGCAGAAAAAATCATCCAGGGGGCAAAAGTCTTCTATTATCAACAAACCAGACAATTATATCCCATGGTTTCATCCTTTTTTGTCAGTTGGCCACTGGTTAGCTGGTGTCACTGGTGGTTACCATGGAAACACAGGCTTAAGCTCTAAAGTACTATGGGCAAAGGTATTCTAATTAAAGATGAAAGATGGCAATTTCTAGGTGTAAACATGTCATGGCCTTGGGATCTGTGACGGGAGACCAAAGGCTGTAGTGCCCAAATGGGGTCATGTGGGAGAAATGGCTCCTATTTTGCTAAAATAGTTACTTCTTCAACAATCAGACAACCTGTGATGATTTTTTTAACATGTTATTTTCTGGACTAGTAGATTACAATGCCACCTGATTAAGTGTAGAAAGGAACAAAATAGTTGTTTTATGAGACAGGTGACAGATTTACAGCAGCTCGTACATCCGTCATGTAGCCGAAAACCAACGTTAGAGATAGCCAGACTCGCCAAACATGTCACTAATCTCTACAATCATGACTGAGAAATCCACTCTGCTGTCGTAACATTAGTAGAAGATTGGGTAATGTCTGAGAATGGATTCCATTGGCTCACGTTGACACATGTGACCAGTGTTTAGGCTAATTAGTGTCAGGTTAGCCATTCTGCTCTCATCAATGGCAAAATGGCTGAAATAGGAATCGTTCATCGTCATTTAGATTCAGTGTGGACTTGGACTCGTGGAAGTGTCTTGATGTTCCAAAAAGCTCTGGAAGCTCAGGAAGACGTATTTTCAACTCTCTCTTATATTATTAAATCTCACTCTTTTTTTTTTCTAGGAGTAATTCACATCTCTTTATTTTATTTGGGCCCCATGAAATGTTCTGTTGGTCCATTTCAATGTTTTTTCTCCATTATTAAGATCTGAGGTCAAATATAGGCCAGAATGTCTGCCTAACAGGCTGTGATTGACAGGTTGGTATGAAACCGTGCTTGCCTGCCAAGTCAGACTACATTGGGAGCTTCTTTATATTTAATAAAACATACTTTTTCCAGATAGACACCTCAGCTGTAGTTGTGGCCAATAGGTTGCACTAACAACATTGTAAAATAACCTTTAGGGCGGCACGGTGGTTCAGTGGCAAGCCCCTTTACCTTGCGGCAAGAGCGTTATAAGTTTGATTCCCAGTTGTACAGTGGATTTTCTGTGTGGAATTTACATTTTTTCTGTGTGCTGTGTGGATTTCCTGCAGGTCCTTCAGTTTCCTCCCACTATTAAAACATGTATACTAGGTTAATTCTCTGTCAGTGCTGGCAAAGATCTGGAGCTGCTCTTTGACGGGTCAAATGCAAAGGTTGAGTTTCCCTACAGGGACAATAAAAATTAACCTTACGTTCACTTTTACTTTACAGTTTAGTGTTTTACAGGCAGTAAAGACACGTTTCCACTGAGGAAGTTCCTGGTAAAATAAATGAGGGGGGAACTTTACAGGAATGTCCTCTCACTCTGCCCTCTCAGTCTCTACTGCAGTGAGACCCCGGAGATTGTACCCCAGGGCCGGTTCTTGCTGCGGAGACGAGCACCAATGGCTCCGTCCTCATAAAATTACCTGCAGTGGAAACACGGCTTAAGATAGCAGTCAGAGGGTTTACATGACACTTAAAACCAAATTATTGTGTTACTCTGACTAAAACTGGACTGTAAAAGTACAAGTAAATGTGTTTGCTTGACTGAAATCGAAGCTCTTATAGTCGGACTAACAGACCTAGATAATGACATACTCTTGTATGTAAACAGACCAGTTGGACTGGAAAAGGACCCAGGACTAGAGCTCTGCACCAAATCCTGACCTGGAAGTCGAACATCACGCATCTCACAAAAAGTAAAGTGGACAAAAATTACACTACTTACACATTTGCAACCTTGTCTATTGTTGTGCCAGTTCGCCTCTGGGCTGATGAGTTGGTAGCTCACCATTGTCTAGTGTTGTGGTCTGTGACGGTATAGGTTAACAAGCTAAAAGAGTGCATATTGCCACGTTTCATAGTGGAGGTGACACAATTTCAACCATAAATTGATTACAGTCCTGTGTATGTAGATCAGGACAAGGACAATAGTCCAATTAAATGGTTTAGTTGAGCTTCGGTTATAGCTCAACTAAGACTGAAGACACACCAACCCGATGTTCAGCGGTCGGATGTCATCAGGCAGTCTGGCGAGGTCGGTGACATGAGTCTGTTTGGTGTGTTCTGTACAAGTGGCCATCGTTAATACAGTCACCATTCTTTTCAGCTGATTCAATGTGTAATCGGTCATTACCCAGTCATTCAGTCTGACTGATCTGATTGGTGGAGGGATAGCCCTTGACTAGTGAATCAGTGAACAAAAAGACCATAATCTTTCTTCTTCCACAAGACGAAGTCCAAGAGTTGACAATGCTAGTATCTTCTAGGGCTGAATGATTAATTGCATTTGCGATTATATCGCGATATAATAAAATGCAATTTTCTAACCGCAAAGGCTGCGATTTGACTGGTCAAGTGACTTGTGAGCGATCGGAGCAGGCAGGGCTGCGTTTTAACCTGTTGCCTCAAGTTCGACAGAAGCTGACGCTGCAGAAAGTTTAGTACCAAAGAGGGACGGCACGTCAGTTGTGTGGATTTATTTTGGCCATAAAAAAGAAGATGCTGTGCAATGTCAGGTATTGTGCAGAACTTGCCTTGTTACTGTTGCTTACCTCACGACATAACACTACAAACCTTTATGAACACTTAATAAAACAGCACAAAGCCATGTACAACAGTTGCATGGCTAAAACGCCAGCGACCAGTACTTTAACTTCAAGTAAACAAAGTACCAGTACATGGGGGTCCGTTTATAGCGTCACATACAACAGCGTGAAAGCGAAACTGAAACTTGCCATACCTTCACCGTTCACCTCCTGACTACTACTCCTCTGTTATGCAGCCGAACTTTGAACCACCATCCTCTGGGCCCCCTCCACGGCCCCCATAGAGGAGTAAGTTTACAACTTTAATTGGAGCAGATAAATAAGCCGTCTTTCATATTAATTCATGCTTCATTTGCCTTTATCTTAACATAAGCCTAACCTATAAGGAATAATTTATGTATAATTTATGTATAATAATTCTGATATTGTTTATTATAATACATAATGATTTATTGCTTGTGTTTGTTGAAAAATACATGGGAAGAGGACCTTGAAAAAATAATCGCATATTAAATTGTAATTGCAATATTGAGGAAAAAATTGTTTTTCCAAAATCATTCAGCCCCAGTATCTTCAGCCAATCGTTCAACAAGTACAACAACCATCCTACTTGACTACTCACCACTCTCTGCTGACAACAATGACTGATGACAGTGAGCTCTGTGTTTTGGTCTAGAGCAATGTTCCGTCAGTTTTTTTGGGCCACAATACAGATTAGCGCCATCTGCTGTTATGGAGACATTACGTCTCATGCAAGCACAGAACGTACGCTCAAGTCAGTAGTCGATTTGGTGTGTCTTCGCCTTATGGTGTGCATGGAAACTGATTATAACTGATACAGTTGTAGGTTATTCAGCCATATTATGTGATATGCCAAATCACATGGAGTTAAAGTGTTCAGTTCACAAATAACTGCGAAGTGTTTTTAACAACTTCACAGTTATTCAGTTTGCAGGAAGTATGCAAGGAACATTACTAATCCCCTTAACACTACTGTTTTTTGTCATTGCAAGAGCAGAAAGAAATACTTGTCAAGGAGTAATTGGCGTTCTTCCAATTGATGTGATTATTTAAGTGGTTAAATCACCTAAAATAACACTGCTCAGATAATGAATTAGTCAAATATTCCAACGGGCCTTCAGTGGCAGCTTACTACTCCTAATGGGCAAAAGTGTTTATGCTAATTGCTAATGCTAATGCGAGGTGCTGTGTGTATTAGGATGGGTAAAATGCAGAGACTGAATTTCCTTACAGGAATAATAATGTGAGTTAAAAAGTGTTATTTCATTTTCATTATTTCAGTATTTCATTTCTGTAGTGTAAAATCTCTGCATTAGAAGTATCACATAGCCAAGGTGTTATAGTGTTTTGGGTAACACACAGAGGACGTGATATCTGCATTGGAAAAGCTGCAGGGTCTGAACAGATGAATTTTGTCAAGTGAAGCTCTGTTAACTGATACTCCCAGAGCAGGCGGTAGGAAGTAATTTTTACGTATGGATCGGAACACAGCCTGCCTCTGATTACCTTGGATTAGACTAATTTTGAGAAAACAAGTCCGAACACTACAGATCAGTCTGGAGCATCTTGAGACTGGCTCCACTCCACTTGATATGTGTCCTCTGTGGTGTGATGGGAGACCATTCACTCCTAAAGATGAGAGGTTTTCATCAGCATCAGTCTGGCAGAACAGTTGCACTTTACATCTCAGACACCAGGAGAAGAGCAGCACCTTTCTGTCTGCTCTCCAGGCCTCTTTGTGGCCAGTCTGATAAAATAACCACTGTGTATCAGGAGTCCTCAGTAAGCAGCAATGCACAGTTGGATACTATGAAAAAAAAAAACAAAAAACCACTCTTCTCAGTATCAACATAATGCAAACACTGCACTAATCTGTAGCTCTTTCAATGCTAATATAAAGCCAATGCACTACAGATGCAGTCCTTTACTTTGAAATACAGTAAGTATAAAATTGAATCCCATTTTCCCATCTGACGCACGTACTGTACAGTGAGTTATTAGGACAAACTTGCTTATAACCTTATTCTCGAATCAGTCTCTCAGTTTCTTGTTGCCGTGCTGTTTGCAAATGCATTTATGCAGACTGAATGAAATATTATTCCCTTACACAGCAGGATATAGGTAGACTTGGGGACAACATTATAGTACCCTGGTCCTTGCACATTTCCGTGTTTCTCTTCAGCGTTGCCCTAGTGACACTCTAATGTTTCTCTAATTTTATTTGAGCAGCACACTGAGGGATGCCAGCTGGAAAGAACTAAGACGCCTGAAAGAGCCGAACCTGAATAATCTAAGTGCCTAGAAAAAAATAGACAAACCAATATCTTCAATATTGATTAAGGTCTTGATTATTTTTTAAACCACTAAGTTATTGCGTAACTGGAAAATGTCAGAAAATAATGAAAATGGCTTATAATGATTTTTTAATGCCTAAAGTAATGTCTTCAAATTACATGTTTTGTCTGACCAAACAGCTCAGTAATACTTTCAATCAAAAATATGGAAAAAGAGCAATTCCGTACATTTGAGAAGCATGAAGCACACATAAAATAACTGTTGGTAAATGTAGTTTGTTGTTATTTGATGAATTAATGAATCCAATATCTGGAATTTGTTTTAGTGTTATTGCTACTTTAATTGTTTATGTGTTTTGAAGTGTTGGTTTTTCATAGTGAAAGATTAATTTACTAGACAGGATAAACCAGAGCAGAAAAACAACGTAGAATGCTTAATGCAATATGACAAGACTACAAACTAGGGAGTTGCACCACACCTTCCCAACATACTGGCAATTCACTGGAAACTATGCATTTAACACAGTTATACTGATGCTTATTACACACAGTTGAGTCAGACAACATTAAAAATATTATTTTCTGAAGAGTCTCTGGGAGAGTACAGTTTCAACGTATACTATTATTTTTCTTTGTTATTTACTCTTGGTGCCACCTAATTCACTTACTGAACTGCTTGGGAGATAATTTGGCAGGAAAATAAAGGCGTTGCCATTTGTACATTTTTCAATCTCCTCAGTAGTCCTAAATAAGGCTCACACACAATGCATTGTAGGAGATTACTGCTAGGGAGTTTACAATTGATGCAGAAGTTTTTCCCTCTCTCAAAGTGAGTCATAAGACAATTTTAATGCTGGTTACACACTAGAGAGATATCTGACAGGTTGCTGCTGCCTTGGGGGCATCATGCTCTTGAGTTATCAGCGTAACGATAGACCCATCTTAATTACTCTCCGATACAGCACTATAATTTGTCATTGTCAGGCTGATCAAGACTGTGCAAACCAAGCACTAAGACTCATTCAGCCAAACCAGAAACCTATTGATTACTTCTCATACTTGAGTCATTGCGCTGCAGAGAGACATGGGAGGCAATAGAGCTAATGGAAGGGGGAAACTCAAAGTCACATTGTTTACATCTAAGATGACAGGTAAATGTATTTGAAAGGAAATATGGGCTTGATCCATTGGCTTCCAAATAGCAGTCTGTCTGTACCTAACAAGGAAAGTAAGCATGGAGCTGCCAAACCGTAAGCTGCCCTGCAGTTCACACTGTGCTTTCTGCATGGCAGCTTTTCAAAATCCAATCCTTGTTTGTGTTTAGCAGTTACACAATGAACACTTTGATTTACTGTAAATCTTTTTTCAGAAATGTGGGCATATTCATTGATAAAAGGCTGCTCCTTACCTCTGGAGCATGCTTACAAACCCACTGTGTCACGTTTCATTTGGATGGGCTTTTGTATGTTGCACAGATTACCAGTCGAGTTATGTGGATTGACACTTTTTTATTTTAAGAATCTGTGTCTTGAACTTTCTGCTGTCTTTCATATTAATTTATCAATTCTTTCTTTATTAAAAATATTAATAGCCAGTATAATTTTGATTGCCTGGCTGTTTCTCCCAATTTTCAAACGTGATTAACACTGTATGCACCAGTGATGTTGATCACACCGCAGTCCGATGCTACATCACAGATGGGTGCGGCCACAAGTACCAAAGACTACCCATTGAAGTCAGAGCAGCTTTGATTTTCATCATAAAAGGATCTAGTTTGGAGTTAAGTACTCAAAGACCGGGGACATATTTTTATTGGATACAGATTTTGAGGTTATGTGTAATCATCTTCAATTACAGATGTTGAGTTATACAGATGGTGAATATGTGCTTTGTATCTAACATTCACTCATATTCAGTCTGATGTACTCCATCGCTTTAAAGCATCACTGTGTTTGTGTAAACAGCTTCTAGTGTAAGAAAATGTCACCAGCTGTTTGTCCTATTGAACGCTGTGCCTATTAATTTAGGAATGATAGCAGGTTTCAGTCCGATGCTCCAATATGTATGATTGGGTTTTAAAGCACAAAACTAGATCCAACTGAGCCCCATAACATTTAAAACTATCACTGCAAACTGTGGATATTATGTTAAGGCAATTTTTCTATTCATTTCACTAATGGCTTGTATTTAGCTTTTGTTTATTCTCCTGTTTTGCTGGAATTGATATATATATCTTTTTTCTCTTTCTCTTCCTTTTTTCCCCCCATTGGTTCTAATTGGAAATTCTGTTGAGTCTTCCTTAATGAGCTATGGGCTTTAAAGGAGTCAACAGTGCAAGGTTTTCCTTTATTATTATATGCTGATGTTTTGTTTTGTTTGTTTTTTTACAGCGCAGTGTAACTTTCTTATTAAAAAGTCTTGTAAAACTTAGATATAAACTTCTATCAGCTCTGCTGCTTAAAGTACTGACTGTAGAGGGCATTAAGTGGCAAACCTTCATCAATGCTTTTCATTTGTCAAGATAAGCCGATTCCAGTTGTCAGATTTTTTTTTTCTTAAAGTTAATTCTTTTAGCTGTCGTTTCTTCTTTGTTCCACCAGTGTACAGATTTGTAGAAAATCTCGAGCAGCAGTTATTGTTGCACATATAAACACACAAAAAGAAGGGTTATTATTTTTGGTTCTAAATTTACAAATCTGTTCAGTTACTGCCCGTTCAATTTTTATATTTTTTTCCTGTATTTATATTTTTATTTTTTAAACATTTACAGAACCTAATCTAAATACAAGAGATGCATTCATATTACTGATTCATGCTTACTATTCACTATTAATGCAACTAAAGATGAAAGTATCAAACTATGATATGGCACAACAAACAGTTATTCCAAAGAAGTGACTACTTTCAGAAATCACTAGATGAGAGGATGTGTGCAAGCTAGAGGACTGCTCAACAACACAACCAGAAACTCATCCCTGCACACAAGAGGAAACACACTTCAAACAAATGACAGCTCTTGAGCAAAAGCAACCTTTGTCTTTGTGGACAGGCTTGTAATATGTGAGCAGAAATCCCAACTGAAAGCCTGAACAAAGCTCTTTCCTTTGGTTTGAGTCCCAGTCCACCTTTTGCCATCAAAGCTAATTTCATTTCTCTCTTTTCTCTATGTTGCTCTCATCCTTAGTTTATTGTCTTAACGGCTTCAATTGGTCACTGTAAAGTCTCCACCCTTTGTTAACGCTGTTTCTCTGAGGCTAACAAATAAGGGCATCCATTAGCAGAAATACACACCCATCCTGTTGCATTTAATGTGCCTTTAAGTTGCTGCCGCAATAATGATGTGGTTTTAGCACATAGGAGCGAACAGATAAGTGAAATTTACGGATGTGCTGGTTTAGTGCTTGTGTGTGGAGCTGAGCTTTGCTGTATGGATTTTAAAGCACAATGTTTCTGACATAAGAGCTCCCTCGTTTCTTTTGGCTGCTGTCAGCCTTTTCATTCGAAGTGTCCAGTGGCTGAATGTACAGCACTGCCATTTCCTCAGAGGATGTCTGTGCCTTCTATTCATGCAGGTCCAGTGAAAGCTGGTTCATAATTAGGATCATTATTTGAATTGTTAGCTCATGCCACTATAATGTTTCATTTCCATTGTGGAACCAGTTTCACTGATGCATGCACACTGTACAAATGTATTCAGGTGTTTCATTGCTAATAGAAGAGTGGGCTACAAAAGGCTAATGATGAATATAATGTAATTTTATGTTGTAATAAATATTATTGCAACAGACATGAATGTGAATGTACTGCAACTGAACTGAGTTTTAAGAGGAGAATTTCAGATGATATATCCTGTGTGTTTTGCTCTGACTACAAGCGTTTACCATCAGAAGATACAGAGTCCTTAACCTTCAAAGACCTAAACAGCTGCCAATGACCAAACGCATTGACTGATCTAAAATGTTTAATAACTTTTGACCCACTAATCCTATCAATAAATATAAATTATTCAGGTAAAATGCAGTTTCTCAGCATCAGAAGCATCAGATGTGTCTTTTTTAGACTCTGCAGTGAAATTTTCTTTTGCATCAATTCACCAGTAAAACCCATAACCACTTAACAACCTGTGTATATGTACAGTAAATTATACATTTTGCTAAAAATGTCACTTTTGCTTCAGTTTTTTTCTCTTTTGATACAATAATATTGAATTCTGAGCTTTAAATAACATTTACATTGTCAGTAAATTAAATATAGGAACATTCTAGATTTTCCCCCAAAAATGCTAAATGCAGATGATAATATAATAAATCATGATAAATGACTTATGAAAAGTTATTGTACAGAAAAATTAATTTGGAAGTTGCCACAAAAATAATCCAAGGTCCTTGATAGATAAATGTGGATAATTTTGCTTTTAGCTTTACATAGTTTTACCATGAGCAGTGCACTAATAAATCCTGAGCACCATTATCAGGATATGGCTACTTACACTTACTTACTGCTGTACTTCTAGTTTTTAGTTAAAGCTTTATTTATTAATAGTTAGCTTTTACTAAACAGTTGTAGCTTTATTCATTGCAGTGAATGAAACACAAGTAAATTTCAGTATATTTTACTGTATGTAATTGTGTTTACATTGTCATTTGTGAGTTTAGCCCTGTTGAATTTTTTTTATTGTGTTTTTAATTGCAAAATGAAAATATTTACTCATTATAAAGAAGGTGTTAATATTTACAGATGTTGAGGGTGTTGAGGGGATGAGAGGGTGAAAAAAAATGAAACAGGAGCAAAGGAGCTAAAAAAAGACAAAGACAAGATTGATGACATTGATGAAACCATTCTGACTCTGGGTGTTAAATTACCCTGGGTGGTTGTATACTGTTGTTATCCATGTGCCAGTATATATGTGTCTGTATATGTGCAAACATGTGGAGATAACTTCCTGTAAAACATTCAGCTATGTGGTCATCCTTATCAATAATAGTGACAATAATAACAGTAGTGACAACAACAGTAACAACAATAATAATGGTTAGTATTAATATCACCATCCCCAACGTGAAGATAATAACAACAATAGAAAATAAAATAGTAGTGATATAGCATAATATGACAGTTGGGAAGATTATTATTATTACTATTATTATTATTATTATTATTATTATTATTATTATTAGTAGTAGTAGTAGTAGTAGTAATGTTTTTAATTATTAGTATTATCATACCTTTAGATTTCCAAAAATTGTCATATTTTGACAATTTTATACTACAAGTAACTATATGGTTTCTTCTACTCTCTTTTTGGAAGAAAAACCTGCTGGCAAACATGACATTGATCAAGACAATTACTGACAACTTTAGACCTGAACGCTTTTTTTTATGGTAATATTTCAAATCAATGAGAATGGGAAGTCATATGAGCTGTAAAGTGTGATGTTTCCAAATTATATAATAATTCAAATACATTGAATTATGTTTGGTTAAAAAAATATGTGTGTGTAAACCTGTAAAACTGAACATTTTTACTTGCAAATTAGGTTAATTTGTAAATCAGACCTCAAGAAAACAAGCTGCCCTCTGGCCTTTCAGTCCATTAATTGCACATACATTAAAACAGCTACATTCTTTTACTGGCTCTGTGTTTGTTGCTGTTTCTCCTTCACATCTTGCGTGACTTTCCTCTCGGGACAAACTCGGCCGAGCTTTTCACGCGTTACCAAACTGTGCGTCATAGCGGTGGGAGCACTTTTTTTTAATAGGATGAGAGGAGCTGATATGATTGGCCCTCACCAGCTCTTAACACTCTCACTCAACATGCATAAAAGTTAACTTTTAATTTCACCCGGTCTTTGAGTACACCACATGTCTGTAGCCACAAATATGCCAAAAATGCCACTCCCTTAAGAACTCTCAAGCTTGTGTGCTTCAGTTTCATGGCCATCCACTCACTGCAGACTTTTACTGTGTCTAAATCTAATCTTATTGGCTTTATTTGTGAATGTAAATGTAGCCAAGCACATGCATAACTTATTTGCTGCTAACAGACTGGAAATGGTCAATTTAACCCCTAAAAACCCATAAAGACCCAAACATCCACTGGTGACCAAAATCAACCACTGATGTAAATGTTTTAATACCTGTTGATCCATTAATCCTATCAATACAGGTAAATAATTGGCGTAAAATGCAGTTTATATCTTTTCATGGTCATCAGATGTGACCCATTTGGACATTCAGAGGCTCTGTAGTTACCGTGGAAACACTGTCATCTTTCACAACAATGATTCACCAGTAAAACCCATGGAGTTGGATCAATGAGAGTTGATGGATACACTTGTTTTATGTTCACTTAAAGATAGATTTTACTGAAAAAGTCACTTTTTCTTCAGTTTTTGCTGTTTTTGATAGAATAACCCTCACCTTTATTTGGAGCTTTAATGAACATCAAATTAAATATAGAACAATATCTGATTTTCACTGAAAAAAAAACAAATAAAGAAGATAATATTACAATAAATGGTGCTAAATCACTTAAGAAATGTTAAATATGGAGAAAAATCCACTTGGGAACTGCCACAAAAGTAGAACTGGGTCTTTTACGGGTAAAGCTCACCGAAATGAACATATTTTCCCAGCCTCGACCTAAACTTACCAAATGTAAAGTTTTGTTTCGTCAGCATAAGTAAAACTTAGCTCTGCACAGCAAACCTCTGAGGAAGTCCGACTCACTCTCGTCTAAAAACAGATATCAATAAATGTAAACAGCACTGGCCTAGGGATGTCATTAAAAAGAATAGCATGTCTAGACCTCATAAAACCCAAACATATTGTTATTTGGAAGCAGCAGGAGTTATTGCCTGTGAGCACTAAGATGACATCCATCAATTTAGGGCTTTATTGGAAAATGTAGATAGGCTGCTTGGAAGATGTAAATGATTTACTTAGCATAAAGTTTTGCTTGAACGGGCAGGAAGATAGTGTAGTTAGTGAAGGCAGGGAACTATGCGTGTGACAAAGGCAGTATAGGAGCAAAAGCTGATTTCCCAAGCCTGA
The DNA here is from genome assembly GCA_037367295.1 of Apogon hyalosoma. NCBI lineage: Eukaryota > Metazoa > Chordata > Actinopteri > Kurtiformes > Apogonidae > Apogon > Apogon hyalosoma. Next base: position 27,260,708 of record JAPQRP010000006.1, on the reverse strand, counting down.
GAGAATCGCGATCTGTGCATGAATAAATAGCCTGGACCTGGAGAACGTGGATTATTCTGGTTGAAATATCAGTAGACTTAAGGGCTGTCAAATGAAATACATGTGTAATAGGACTGTTGTACATGATTTCATTTTGTCACTTGTGCCCAAATGTCATATCTTCTAAGGCTTTCACTGATTGTTTCTCGCTGTGTGCACAAATTGCTATTTTATTCTCTGTGCCTTTTTATATTGTACGTTCAGGCCAATTTAACCAAACCTCTCCTCTTTTAAAGTTCTTTTCATTGAATTTCTAATGATATGATGGCAATCGAAAACTTCAGTAATGAAGGCAGTTTATACAATAGATTTCAGAGCGCAGACAAATCGCTATTAACTTTTATTACCGCCTGTCAGTGCATATGACAATGTGCAGCACAACAGTAGGAAATGACAGGAAAACATTTTACATGTGTTGCATAGATTTTGTGAATTTTCACGCCAATGGTGAAACTTTAAAATGGCCACCATTTGCATGTAGTTGTGTATCATTTTGACATGTTGGCCTCATCTTTCAGTAAATCTCAAATCTACATTTATTCAAATGTGTCGAGCCCAGTGAAGGTTGACACTGCATAATCCATCAAAAATGTTCCGTTTGAAGAGAGAGGTTGAAATTATTTGAATCATCAGACAGCAGCCGTGTAGCGGCCGACTCGGATATTAGGGCGGAAGCCATTGAAGCTTTTAACACAGAACAAAAATCTATTGATACATACAAATCATGCAGAGTTTTTCTTTCACTCTGACCTTTTTTTTCTGTCACAAAATAAGTATTATCTACTGTCGGTAGAAGTAGCAGAAAAGAGCAATAAAATCAGCCTATATGATAAAAAAAGGACTATTCTGTGAGTCGCTTTGTGAAAGGTCACCATGAATTAGTTTGGACAGTGTGACTGCAGTATTTGACACAACGACACGGTTTTTTATGACTATTAGTAGAACACATTTCACATTTGAAATGAAAGATAAGCCTGTTCAATATTATATTAGATTGTTCGGTTTCTCTACTGATTCGTTCAAATGTGCTCAGTAAATGATTTTTAAAAAATATCAACTTAAAAAAAATGTTTAAATATGTAAGTAGCTTTTTATTTATATGATACTTTTCAACACAAGTGCTTTATAGCATAAAAACACATAAAACAAAGAACAATAAAGGCGAAAGTAAGAAAGAACAGAAGCAAGAGAAGAAAACAACTCATGTCACCAACACTAAAAATATTCTAAAATTCATAACAACATTGCGATTTCTGCACATACAAACTGGTCAAAACAGTGTCAATGCAGAAAATGTAATCAAATACATGCAATATGTATATAAAAATAAAAATTAAATTCTAGAGTATAAAAATTCTGTTTAAGATGACTCTTAAAAATATGCAGCTTTTTTTGGCGTGTGAACTAAGAAGGCACAGTCCAGCTGTAGTTTCAATCTGTATCTTAAAATACATAAAAAAAAACCCAAAAAAAACCCCAAACTAGCTGTTGGAGGATCTGAGGTGAATGTATTCACCGAACAGCACCAATAATTCGGTAGCATTTTGTGTGGCTTTCCCTTTGAGTTCATGTAATTAATGATATTTTAACCTCAATCCAGTACAAGTCAACCTAATATTTGTAAAAACTCTGCCAAAGTAAATGGTGCATTTATTTTATTTACTCTTTATTAATATAAATCTAACCTTTTACAGTGAAAGAGTACAAGTTTGTTTATTGATTTAAGTCTTGCAATTCATTTTCCACACTTTCACCTGTTTTTGCTTCCTGTTTTAAATTGATGTTTCATGAGTAAATAAACTTACATAATACCTGGATGGTTAAATGTCATTGCTGCTAAAGAAAATCCCAGTGCATTTTCTTCTTTTTATTATTATTGTTATAGGTGTTTATAGTATTTATTTTAAGAGGTTTATTTTGTCAGGATAAACCCCTTGAAATGTAACATCTTTATTTTGCCCTAGAAATATCAAAGGAGTTACAAACTAAAGAACAGCTGATCAGAACAGAACAGAAATATAGACCCAACACACAAACAATATATGTGCAGAATATACATTAGTAACACTAAAACATTACAACCACAAGATGCTCAAATTTCAGATCAATAAATAATTTATAGTTTACATCGATCGTCAGCTGCACACAACTATAGGCATAAGAGACATACACAGTAACAAGTTCATTAATAATAAGAACAATCAACCTTAAAGCAAGAGGACGAATATACCGATCGATCAGATAGATCTAATATCAGCAGGTAGGTTATTCCAGTCCACTGGGGCTTTAAACCTGAAAGCTCTTTCGTCAATACTTCACTTAACATAAGGTAGAGCAGAGAAGAGTTGTGCAGAATGCAGAAGCTCATTATGTCCAACAGTGGTGTCAAAGTCATTTTAGTTCAGCCCAGTGTGATCTAAAATGGGCCGGACCAGTAAAATAAAAGCATCATAATCTGTAAATAATATCAACTCCAGACTTTTCTCTATGTTTTAATGTAAAAAAAAAGTCCAATTAAATTATGAAAAGGTTTACATTTACAAACTGTCTTTAAAAAAAAATTGAATAACACAAACAACCTAACATTTTCTTACAACAAATAAGTGCAATTTTTACAACATTACACCTCAGCTTATCATCTACACATGTACGTTACAACTCACAGATCATGGTGGACCTACAAATACACAAAACATTTAGAATACTGATAAAATTGCACACATTTTTCTTAAGAAATTTCAGGTTTTCACATTTTTTTGTGCAAAATTAAGTTTGTCATGTCATTTTGCTTTTTTTTTTAAAAAAAAACATTGTCTTTTTATTAAGTTTTTTCTTACAAATGATGTGAACAATGATGATAATGAACAATACAGAACTGCGCATAATTTTACTTTTTTTTACACTAAAAGAGAAAAATGTTTGAGTTGTCCTTATTTATAGGTTATTATGATAGTATTTTAGTTGAGATTATATTGTTCTGTATGTAGCCCCTGAACTAAAATGACTTTGACATCCTTTATTGTTCACATCTTCATTTTTTGCATTTCACAAATTCATTACACAGGCCATATTGGACCTTTTGATGGGCTCGTTTTGGCTCAGGGACCATATGTTTTTATTTTTTTTATTTAACCTTTATTTACGCAGGCAAGTAATTACGAACAGATTCTTATTTACAAATGCAGCCTGATCAAAGAGCTATTGCTCCTTGAGGGGTTGGGGGTATCTTGTCCGCCCCTGGTGTACAAGATATTGTTAAAAGTAGGATTGGACTGCAAATAATATCCTCCTGGGATTAATAAAGTATTCGTATTCTGATTTAAATGCCAGATGAAGCCTGTGAATTTGTCCTTTCACATTAAGTGATGACCATTAAAGTTAAAAAAACACTGTAGAATAATGTATGTATGAACAAAGAGGGGGCGTCCATAGACACATCTACAGTCTGTTGCAGTGAATCCAGGTCTGATTTAGATGCATTCTGGCCACAGTAATATAAAATAGGTTGTAAAACTTGACTGGCAACTTCATACAAACATTTTGAGTAAAATATTGATTCTCAGGTCAACCTTACAACAAATCAAACCATGCGACAAAGATACTTGAAATCATCAAGCAGGTGGAAACCTTATGAACAATGAAAGATATGAGTGGAAATAAATTGAACAGTGCAACACGATATGCAGTATTGTTCATGCGATTTAGGCCCTGTCCTGTGTGTAACACAGATATTTTTCTAAAGAGATCTGCTCTTTCTCAGTTAAAAAAAAGAAAAAAAAAGATCTGCCCACATGACATTTGTTTTTCACAATATCTCAACACGACAACAGAGGAATGACTGTAAACTGCAGACCGTGTGGATAAAACTGGACGTAGCAGATGTAGTGGCTTTAATCTGTCATGAAGGCAACAAGTTCACTTATAAATGGGTGCTTTTATGAAACTGGTCCTAAAAACAGGACATGGGGACTAAAAATTCAAATCAGATGTAGACTAATGTTATGAAGCCAGTTTGGAAGCACTTTGGGTCTATTTTAAAAATAAATACTTACTGAGATAAAAGAGAAACAATTTTTCAGATAAAACACATTTTTATATTATTTTACATTATTTTTAACACAAAAATCTGCATGTAATGCTGTAAAAAGGACACGAAAATTATGCACTACTATTTTTAAAAATAGCTCTTTATTCTCTAACAAGTACATTTGGGGAATTGAACTAATTATTCAGTGTTTAACAAAAATGACCGCTGTTGCAAAATCATTCACGATTTATTTGTGTTTAAATGGGCCGGTTCTGCATGTAACACAAGTAGAAACAATGGGTTACACACAAAACCTGGGATGAGACTACTGATTCATGAAAAACCTGCATGTCTGGATTAGGAAAACCACTAGGATCCTCAAATTTAACACAGTGTCTTTATTTATAGTGCTGTTTAAGACCATTTCAAGCCATGTTTTCAAGATAAAATGCACTGACACCTAGGTAGCTTTTCATGTCCCAATTTTGGTCCTAGTTTGGCCCCAGTGTTTTATTAAAAATTCATATATTTTGGGATGGCTCAGAGAAAGAGTATACATTTTTTTGCATTTATCTGAGGTCATCATTTTAGGTACATCCTGGGGGGAAATATGTCTAAATTTCTCTTCTATTATTAGGTCAAAAAAGTTGGCAAAGTGCCAGGTACCAAAATGTACCCAGTTTCATAGAAGCACCCAGACGTGTTGGTTGGGGTTGTCCAAGCCTATTCTTTACAACAGGGGTGTCAAACTTACATCAGTTCAGTGGACACACACACATCCCAGTATAATCACAACATAATAACCTATAAATAATGTCAACTTTATGTGTTAGAGTGAAAAAAGTAAAAATACATTGTGAAAATGTTTATATCTAAAAAAACTATCCTTTTAAAAATGTGAATAACATCCATCCATTCATGAAACATGAATAATGATGATAGTAATACAATTATTGAAGGTCCCAATCCTGAAATATTTAATTAATGTAACTCGAGCTCAAAGTTTGTCTCCATGTTTCTTGTAGAATAATTTGTTATCTGACTTATTAAAAATCTGTTTTAATAATTAATGTTTTACAACTTTAAATTTAGATGGATATAACTTTGTTGCTATATAATAAACCACTATGCTGCATTTTGATCAAAAGAGTATTTTCTTGCTTAATAGTCCAAGCACTGTTTTCATATATTTGTGTTCACAGTCATCATCCTTTTGCGTCTCTTCTCTACATTTGTTTATATTATGCTGCTGTGATTTATTTCTGCAGTCATTTTTTGCCTCAGTTTATGTTGTCAATTATTTTGCTGTGGTTACATGAGCTTTCAAATCTAATATTGCTGAGGATAACACATCAGAAATATGGACATTTATTGCACACTACAGATCTATAAGACATTTATGGTTCCTTAGTTTCCACCCTTCAATACAATGTAAAATGTAAAGCTGACATTTATATATTTGTTTTAGATATTTTGGATAATTGGACACAACTCATTCTTGTGCCTTTTACTCCTATAAAGAATCTTTACGATCCAAAACAAGGTCTAAAAGCTGAAATACTCCATCTAAG